>UFQX01000002.1:160358-435099 GCA_900497675.1 Arapaima gigas | reverse complement strand
GGGGGGGGGGGGGGGGGGGGGGGCTCCTTTGTGGGTCCATCGCTGCACCAACACTGATCAATATTATTTTAATCTTTAAAGGTCTTTTTATGAAATGCAATAATCCTTCATTAAAAATGCAATCTGCGCTTCAGTAGAAGGGTAGCGTAAATGATTCATGGTTTGATATCTCTCCTGTATAATCGGCCCCTCTGGGGAGAAGGCCCACACTGCTTGCATTAAAACCACTTACAGCTGCTATGGCAGCCCAGCACCACACAACACAGGGTCACTACAGAAAAGCATGCAAGAATTATTTAACTCATCCTGTCACTACAAACAGAGTATTACAGTCACAAAAGGCCCCTATTTATTAAAAAAAAAAAAAAAAAAAAAAATGTAGGTTTTCAGTAACTCCATCACTACACCTATCCTGTTATCCTATTCAGCCACCATGTTGTGTGTTATCAGAGAAGATCAGGCTGCATGCCTGCCTGCAATTTGGGGAAAGAGGCAGACGGACCATAACACACACAGCTACAGATGATGCTGCATGAGGAGGTTTGATCTGACCGCTCAATGCAAGCCATTAAAAAAAAAAAAAAAAAAAAAAAAACCCCACTTTGCCCACATGGCAACTAAACCCTTTTGGGCATTGGAGAAGAATGGTTGTGGCATGACACTTGCTTAGGTCTACAGTCTTATAGAGGTGCATATATTATTAACCTTTATTTGGCCGATCAATATGAAATTTACAGCACTAATCAACTTCTGCATTTCTTTGCTTTTGTATGTAAATGCATGCACTTTAATGCACACTATTTATGTAAACAGAAAAATATTACATGAATAAAGGCTGTATTAAAGGTCAAGCCAAAAATTAAATGAGAAGTTCAGACATCAGTGCATCACACAGCTGCACAATCTATCATTTCCATTAGCTGATCTAGCTCTGGCTAATTGTCCCACCCCCTACAACTCTCCACTGCAGCTCCCCCTTACAGATTCTGTGTGCTCCTTTCTCACCATCATGCAGGGAAAAGCACACAAACAAACTTTACTATTAAGAGCACAAGCAGCAGATGTAGAATACAGTGAAAATGCAGTATGTAGTAAATTAACCAGATGCCCTATTCTCTCTCTTCAGAGTGTGACTGCAGGGAAAATGCTGTTCCAGCACTGAAGTGTTACACATTGGTGGTTTACCTGCTTATTTTATATTGTATTTTGAACGCCTACTAACATCCTGTGACCTGAGCTTACACCATTTACTGATGAAATATGATTCTTTACTGAACAAGTGTTTGTGTTTGCTAGAAGAAGGAAAAAGGCATTAAATCAACACTAATAAAAACAGGTTTCCTTAACATTATAGGGTGTAATAAAATGGGCTTATCTGCTGTCTGCTCCAGGCTTACCACAGACAGTATTCAATATCCTTTCTTCTTATCACTTAGAACAATAAAGGCTTTTTATCCTTCCATCCACACCCCCAACACCACCAAGAAGGCTAATGAAGATGGAAATACAGCACATAGGCAGAGATAAATCCTCCTACCCTCACCAGGATAATAAACACACATTACATAGAGGAGCAAAGAGGCCACACCAATCCTTTCCACCCCCCTCCACCCCCCATGTCCCAGAGGAACGACAGGGTGGATCCAGGCATCAACACTTGACGGCTCTCCCCCCACCATCCTTTCATCCCATTTGTCCTTCACAGGAGGCACTGACGTGACCAACAGCATGCTTGATGCAGGGTCTGTGCCAGGCTTATTGCCGCCGCATTACCAAGTCAAATCAGGTGGCGCTGCAGAGCCGGAACCCACCATTCCAGCCAATGCGCTCACGTTGACTGGAGGTCATTAACAGCTGCATGGCATGCCTTTTCTGTAGTGGGGGGGGGGGGGGTCACATGGTGCAGCATCTAAAAATCCTTCACGCTTCATGCATCCAATGTGTTATGTGAGTTTGTGGAGCCGATTTTTGTCTGAGGGGCTGTAATCACAGCGTCATTTCCTTCTTTCACGTGTCAGTGGGGATTAACACTCCCCTGTTGTCTGGAGGGCTTTGTGAAGCTGCCTTGCTCATTGTCTCTCTCTCTCTCTCTCTCTCTCCTGCCTTTCTTCTCTCATCCACACCTGCCTTTCATCACCACTGTAACAACCTACCACATTCACAGAGCAGCCTAGCTTCAAAACAAACAAAAAAAATTAATAAAGACATTGCTATTTCATGATGATAGTGATAGCCTCACGATAGTCTCATCTAGTTTCTATGGACTGCAAGAGATAAACGCTAACCTTGAAAGTGTCAGTAAACAAACAACTGCATTGTTAAGCTGATGGTTTCCTGAGCTCAGCACAGTAAAATGATCTGTAGGGAGAGGTAGGGTAGAGGCAACCTCATCAGGGTGAAATGTTCAATTGTTTCTGTAAAGGCTGTCATTTGACCTCCTGTCACCAGCATTCTCTCACCTGACAGAAGCCAACAGTCACATTATACCCCTGCCCACTATCAGCTCATGACAAAACTGAGGACGTGCATGGCTGCCAAAAATGGGCTTGCTCTGCATGATAAGAATGTGATGGTCAGGGAGAGATTATTTTTTTTTTAAAAAATGATTGACTAGGACAACCCCATTTCCTTTACAAGTCAGTTTTTAGCAACGGATACAACCTAATTAGCTGTTTCAGTGCAGTGTTAACCACCAATTCAGTAACAATTTCTCTATGTTTATACACTATTACATCATTTATATGAAAACAAAGCAAAATAAAAGCAAGAACAACAAAATTCACCACAATCGTTAGGTCATGTGGGTGATGCTCAAGAAAAATGAAAGGATAAAAATCAATGTTAAACATAAAAATCAATAAAATAGGCTCTGCAATTAAGATATGTATTTCACAAGAAATTATAGTATAGTAAACAAAATGTTATGCGTATTGGCTAGCAGTTAAAAACATTTGTAACAAGAGCTACTGGCAAAATTTTATGACCCACTTGACACATTCACCTACAAATTCTTATCTTTTACATATAAGACAACTGACTAGTCTGAAAAATGCAATCATACTGATTTTGCTCACTATGTGGCACTAAATCTACAAATCCAAGTCGTTTTCAAAAGCATGAAAGTACAATAAACACCTTACCCTCACTTAACACACCTAATTTGTTCAGTGAAATCACTGTTAGGTAAATTACCGTTTTGGGGGTGGAGATTAAGAAATTAACATTTCTAAAGAAAAAGTAGAAATAAGTTCCTGGATTGAAAAAGTTCCTTAAAATTAATTAAATCAAAATAAAGGTGACAAAGACAAAACCAAAATATTTTATTGTGTTTGTAACAAAAAGTATTATTTCTAATTTTATATGTTCTGGTTTTAACACTATACAGGAACCAACTGGCATCTTAACTTGGTATCTAAATTTTCATTATAACGGCTCTGGAAAATTAATACCTATATATTGACATTTGAATGGAAAATGTTGCTATAAAAAATTTCTATCCAAAGCTTATCCATAATTTAAAAAATTGAAATGGGAATATAAATCAAAAATTAAAAAAAAAAAAAACAACCCCATACAGCATATTGTAAACACACTGTACATACTGTAATAAACTGTATTGTATACTGTTACAAGTTTATCCAAAACAAAGGTTTGAAACATGGGCACGTGCACACACTCGTATATCAGCTGTTTCTGCTAGTTTTGCTTTGTCTGCACACCTTAGCACAGTGTTAGTTCTTTTTTTTTTTGTTTTTAAACAAACCTATTTATTTAAATGATGGTTGTTGTGCCAGGTTACTTGGAACCACATATTTTTTCCCCTTTTTTTAAACATCTCACTAATATATAAAATGTCCTGTACTTCACATACTGTACCACGCGGTATAAACATGCAAATTAATGACAATATTAAGTGTTTTCTAATTAAGTAACTGGTGTTTACAGTGTTAATCATGCTGAAGGCATGCTAGGCTTGTTGTTAGTAATATAGGTATTTTCCGATGGGCTGTGAGCACATTACTTCCCCCATTTAAAATAATCGGAAAACGATACTTGGTACCCAGCGCATTTTCAGGGACGAATAAGATTGAGATAACCAGAGGGATTCAGAGGGATTACTGTACTTTCATAATTTTGTTTCAATAACCACTTGTGCAATGCAGGCTCGTGGAGGACTGGAGTTGATCTCACAAGAATAGGGTGACAGTATACACTATGTCACTCTGCAAAACACATGGAGAATATGCTGACAGAGCTCCCAATTAATTTTAGTGTTATGTGATGCTAGATGAACTTTGACAGCAAGATCAAGGCTTTATTTATGCTGGTGTAAACATACGCATATTAAAGCTGTTTTTATGCCCGTTCTACAAACAGAACAGCATGAATGAAAGCATGATTCCATGTTTTTAGTTCATTTCTATAAGAGCTCAAAGGACCTAGGTTAAAATTCTATTGCCTGCTCCAGTACTCCTGAACTCTAGTAAAAATTAACCAGCTGTATAAAAGGGCTGGTTATGAATTTATGAATGTTGCTTCAGAGAAAATCATTAGCTTAATGGAATAATAATAATAATGATAATAATAATAATATTAGATTTTATATTTGGCCAATATTAATCAATACCTGTAATGGGTTGATCTTGTCAAAATGACACAAGAAATTGTTCTCCCATGTTACCTTGTGCTAAGCACTAAGTTCTTACGCAAAAATGGTTAATTTATTGTAATGTATTTTAACTTTGTTGCTGCTCTGAAATAACCAAAAACAGGAGTTGTATTATTTGGAATCACCTACAGATGTGGTCAAAATTGTTACCCTCCCACTTTTCCAAAAAACTTTAACTTTCTGGTAAAATAAGTCAAAACTGAGAAGTATTTAGTGTCCCCTATTCTTTATTTCGTGTTTAATAGAAGAGAAACTTAACTTTTGCTTTATGACTTAACGTATTATTTAAAATAATAAAGCAAATGAAAATAATGAAAATGAAAAAGGCATGAACAAAAATATTGGGACCCTTAGCCTAATACTTCGTATCACAGGTTTGAGACAATAGCTGCAGTCAAGCCTTCTAAGAAGAAGGCTTGACCTCACCAGTATTGAATTCGAATGGGATTTGCCTGTTTGCTTGCATGATTCTCAGCATTTCCCTTTGACCCTGACTGTTTTCTTCCACAGGTCACAGATCTGTTTTTTTTTTTTTTTTTTTTTTTTTTTTTTAAATTTTTTTTTTTTCANCACAGATTTGTTTTTTTTTTTTTTTTTTTTTTTTTTTTTTAAATTTTGCTTTTTACAGCATTCTTGGCAAACCCTTAAAAAATGAATTACTGGACCACCTCAAATAAATTTTGTATTTATACACCAACACATTCCACTGTAAGGTGTGTCCAGTGGGACCGTCCAGGAGTTTACAAAGTTCACCATGAACACTCAAAGGCATAACACTGCGACTGTAAAGAATGGCAGCTGCAGGTATTGGCTGCTGTACCCTTCAAAGGCTTCAAAGGAACCTTTATACAACAAAAAGCAAATGACAAACTTCAGTGCCATGAGAAGAAGGGTCTGATCTGACCAGTCGATGTAAAAATCAATGAAGAATGGCACTGAGATCAGCAGGAGTGCAGGAGGCACTTAAACAAAAGCACAGGCACTCATCTAAATCAAATAAACTGCGTCCTTGCTCACTTATTACACTGGATATGTAGACATCAGTAGGCTTCAAAGTTGCCCACAATTTCAAATGGTTTACTCAGTTTCACAGAAAATGTGCAAAATGTCAAGCCAACAAGCACAGTAAAATGAGGACTATTAATGTTCCACAGAAAATTTACAAAAGCACCACCATCAGAGCTTAACACTACATCTGCCCTTCTCATCAGGAAAGTCTGGCAGCTGCCTTTCATTCACAGCTTTTTACTTTCAAAACTTTCTTGCTGATGTCACAGTGAGGTCTAACTGATGTACTGCTGTGATGGCATCATCAGTTTTATATCATTAAAAGGAAACCTGTCTCCAAGAACATTATTTTAGGACCAAGATCCTCAGTTCTATTTAAAACAGTAACATTATCCTATAGCATTATTTTACAGTCTACTTAATGCATCTGCCTACTCATTTCTGTACTTTAAGTACAATAAAACCTGAAAGCACAATTAGAAATTGTTTAGTACATCTTTAAATGATACACCTGCAAATTTCCATAAAATAATCACTACTCATCAATAATTTGGAAGCAGAAGCTATCCATTTTCATCTCTTTTGCATACAGAGCAAACTAATGATTTAAAGGGCTATTTTTATGACATTTTACAAAAAAAAAACCATCAGGTAGAATGCACTGGAGAGAAAAAAAAACATTAAATCCAAATGAGTAGAAGAGAAGGACTTACTTGTGTTCCCCAAAGAAAATTCCTCTTTTCAGCTCAAAAAGCACCACAGAATAGGCAGAGTTAAAAATGCAGGAACAAACACAAAGCTGGTGCCAATCAGGACAAAATTTAGAAGAGACCTGTATATACTGTGCCTAGGCACCATTTTTTTTTGCCAATTACTGGAACAAGCCTTCCTTCTCAAGTGTGAGCTACTCAACATGTTACATACAAGACAAATTAAAGGCCAGAGCACAGAATCCTACAAGCTG
Source organism: Arapaima gigas (assembly GCA_900497675.1). Taxonomy (NCBI): domain Eukaryota; kingdom Metazoa; phylum Chordata; class Actinopteri; order Osteoglossiformes; family Osteoglossidae; genus Arapaima; species Arapaima gigas. The sequence goes on along the minus strand of UFQX01000002.1, from coordinate 428,458 downwards.
CTTCTTCCGTTCACTTGCAGTGTTGATACAATAAACCAAACCAGTATCTTAGTCTTGAAAGCCACTTGTAAAATGAAAAGCCAATAAATGACATTTTTTCCCCATGTAAGATGCTCACAAAGGCAAATAATAACAATACATATCCTTCTTTCTAACCTAAATATACATTTGCAATAAACATTAAAATGCAGTAGCATATTACATCATCAAAACAGCATTTCCTAATTTACATAAAACAAGTAAGGTAACTTACCAAAGAAGGCCAGAGCCATCAAAATGAATAAATATTAAAATTTATTTCAAATAAATACCACACTCAGGAAGTTGCAATTGAGAGTTCTGGCACTTCCTCTACCATTATTTCCTGGCACATGGGTTGAAAATGGGATGAACACAAAGTAATCAAGCACCTAAAAAGGTCAGAATCAATTCTTCACAAAATAACTCATTATTTCTCCTTAATTTTTCTTACAAACACAATGTCAGGAAATCAAATGTTTTTATTGCAACCTGAGCAATTTCAATAAAAATATTTAGTTACAAATTTTTTATAGCACAGTTGGTGACACCTAATCGTGACGGTACCACCCAACAATAAACAGCAGCAGGAAAACTCGGCATGCACAAACATTCCAGGACATTAGTCTGGGTGTCACCCAGACAGTCTGACTTCCTCCAGAATGATTTTGTGACAATGACATCAAGCAGCTGAATTATAGTTTATCACAAACAATACAATCACACTAACAAAGCAGCAAAAACAAGGAGAGTGCTTTAATTTCTCCACCTGACATCACCATCTAGCTTTCAAACATAATTGACAGGACAAAATGTGAATGAAGGGTCTTTGCAAAAGGAAACAAAAGCCAGGAAAATCAGTCAGGAAAATAAGATGTACAAAAGATGACATTTCTGGATCATCTTTATCCAGTCTCTTTATTCTTTCCCAGTTTTGCTACAAACTCCAGATACAAGGCATTCTGTAGATCCAACTACAACTTCCATCTTTTGCTGATGCTTTTCAGATGTTCAGCCTAAGAACTTTCAAAATAAATTTGACAAATGACCACAGAATTATTATATTTATATAATATTATAGTGCACGTACAAACATGCAAAGTTTAAAGGATTCACTTTCAACAAGAATAGTCTGACATTCAAAGAAACAACACAAGGACCCTTGCTTAATTATTTGGTTTTTATGTAACTGTAAGTGAGTGGTAAATAAGAAATTAAAACTTATGAAAAGATGGTAGATATGGCCCATAGAAAACATCATAAAGCTAAATGTAGACTGAAACAACAGTGATACATTAAAAATCCAGAAAAGTTATGTTAATCCGCCATTCACAAAGCTGTAGAAATGAGTTGTAAGCTTTGGCCACATGTTAATCACTGTTTACTTTCCAAAAACTGCTCTGAGACTATAACTAAGTTAAAGAAAGCTGCTGATTTGTTACACATTGATCTATTTGATTGGGTTACAACAGTTAGCCGACTTCTTCCTCCTTGACTGGCACCCCATTGTAAAAACCAACAGCTCTACATGTCCTGCTACTGTCATACTATAGAATTCCTTGGATGTAGGAGTCAGCAAAGTTACTTATTGTACGTAGCTTTGGAGAACCACAAGTTAAATAAATAAATCTTGGGAAACTGAAAAGCAAAATTAAAAGTGCTTCAAATAAATGCTAAGATAATCCTTGAAGTGCAAAGTAGGCATTTTTAAATGTAACTCCATGCAAAGTTGAATTAATTTAAATTAAATGGGAGCATCTTTGGGGATAACTACACCTTCAGAAGCTCTCTTTATGACAATGTGTCAGACCAGAAGTGCATGCGCTGCTCTTCAGTATCCTTCTATTACCTACAAATACATCTTCATATGTTATCCAGTGTGATGTCAGAACAATCCTCCCCAAGATTATCAGTATTCCAAACAAAGCACCCCTATGTGGTTCCAGCATCACCTTTATATGTGCAAGACTAGATGTCTAAACACATGGATTGAAGACAAGGCACCTACATTTGAGGGAGGCAGGCCACAATGCAGTTTTCACCTGATCTTTGATTTCAGGTTCTCCCCAGTCTCACTAAACTCTTTCCTGAAGGCACACAGAAATACTCCGCAATCTAACCACTCAAGCGAATAAAAGCTAGAACAAATACATGATTTTTTGCAGTAAATCAGGCATCCATCTGTGGGAGACACTAGAGAGGGCATTATCTAAAGATGGGTTCGTACAGCAGAGACCAAAGCATTAAGCAGTTCCAGGCAACAGAAGTGAGACTGTCCAACAAATAAGTATATTTAGTCAATCCCAAAATTGGTTAATATACCAAATTTAATTTGTATAAATGCTAAAATGGTTAACATCTGTGATAAAATGACCAACTTTGACTAAAGAAGGACTTTTTTATTGGAGAAGGACACTATGCACAGACACATGAAAGCACTTATGCCCAAGACAACCAATTCTTTCCATAAAACACAGCTTATCCAGGGTATTAGCAGCTGAAAAATCTAATACAATATGCTATATTGTTGGCAGTTTTTATGACAACCCAAACAATCTGGGAGTTACCCTAAAAAGAAAAATTTGGAAAAGCAGGTCTCTTCCAATGCCTTTACATCCAATGCCAAAGCAGGACCACATCTTATCTGGGTGACTTTGCATAAAAATTTAGTAAAAACCATTTACAGTACTGATGGTATGAAGACCCCTAATGCAGTAACAAATAGGCAAATTAGTAATGCCCAGCATGCTGGACTGGGGGGGGGGGGACATACTTGCAAAAAAACAAGCAATCTCCATAATGCAAACCTAAATATCTTGAGATGTTCTCCAGTACAAAGAAAACTGAGTTTTAACAGGTTCCCTGAGCTGACAGGTCTGGCAAGGAAGGGTACTGGTAATCATTGCAGCATCCTGTTGAAAATTTTGTGGACTCCTCATTATTCTGAAGTCCAGACCGATCAAAGTCCTCCTCTAATTTAAATCATAAGAACAACCAAAAAAGTACCAATAATTTGGAAAAAATTCTATATATGGAAAAAATTACCAGCATTTTCACAGTACCAGCATTTATAATAAAATAAATATAAATTCTTGACGGAGTAATTCAGGGTTAAAAACATAATAGTATGAATAAAGACCTGGACCTTCTTTAAACTTGAGAAGCCATTTTCAATTAGTTGCACAGCATAGTTTTGCTTGTGAATTACAACAGCATTAAGTAGAATGATATTTATTTTAAATGACTATAATAATGTACTGATGACAAAATATTAACATTCATTAAAATGCTAAAAAAATGAAGGAGAATGTCTACACATAAAACATTAAATTGAGTATTAATACACTATTCCTCAGTCCTATCAAAATAATGTCATACAGCAGATCTGCACCATATCAGCTCTTCATCTAAACTGAAGATGAGGTGGCACAGACATACGTAACCAAACATTATATGCCCTGACCTTTGCAATCTAAGATGTAGGTAAACAGTAAGGAAGCCCAGAGCTCTCACTTATCAGTCGCTAATCAAATGGGGCGGGGAGTTATACTTCAAGCAAGCTCACAATGAAATTACATTCACAACACAACAGCTCCAAGCAAAGTATTGAATCATACATTTTCAAAAAATTGTACAAATAAATGCTCTACAATGATGTGGACAGAACTGTATAAAAACAATCATTTCAGCAAAGTAAGACTATCAAAGGAAGTGCAATATCTAGTTTTTAAATCTATAGTGTTGCACAAGAGAGAACTACCAAACAAAATACTGGTTCAAAGAAAAGGGCCTGGTCTAAGTAATCCCCAAATAATTTAATAGCGCAGAAATGTGGTCATTTTTAAAACATCAACTCCTGCAAAGCTCCTAATTGAAAAGGAGTTGCTACACTTATCTTGCCACGAGTAGAAAAACGTGCATCTCACTATATTGGAAACTATGAACAATACAACAACAGAACTACAGCCAACTGCAGAAAGTGCAATTTTTGTTTTTTTGGAACAAATTATCTTAGGATGTAGGAAACAGAATGAGGAAATAAGTAGCCTCTTCTAATGGTCGAAGGAAACTGTATTGTGGAAGTCTTTTTTTGAATGCAAGGTTATGAACTGATTAATAAACTCATCTAATATGTTAAACTGAAATGCAGTAGATAATGTTATCACTGTGACTCAGAGGTATGGTAACACTAAGCCATAAACAGCTGCACCAGCATGTGGATTCATTGGGTTACATGGCTGCCTTACCAAGCCTGGGTTGTTGAGGAGTTGACTTTGGATCAGTCTGTGTGTATGTATGCTCCAGTTTCCTCTCTGTCCAAAATCAGGCTAATCAATGAATCCAAACTGCCCATAGCATGTGATTGTGTCAGTGACTGCATGTGTATGGCTACCTTGTAATAGACTTGATGTGAACCCTACTCAGGCTTGTGGCCCATGCTTCTGGGATAGGTTCCTGTGTCTCTGATATGCAATTACAGCCGCGATGACAGAAACCATGTAAGTAGCACACAAGGGCCAGCACAGGAAGCACAGGTGCTCATACCAGCAGCCAGTAGCATAGTGCAATGTGCAGGCTGCCAGTGTGAATCCCCACTCCTGTTGCAGGACCCTCAAAGAATTCTTATTGATTTATTTGTTATAAAAAAAAAAGGGGTAAATCATTGTAAAGGTTATTTTTAACATTGTAAGCTGCCTTGGAAAAAAATATGAGGAAATTAAAAAATATTTTGCAACAGAGTTCACAAGAATATTATTTAGGCAATCAAACCACAAAAACTTTTGTCAGTGAAGCTAATAGACATTTCATTCCCTTTCAACCACAATGGAAAGTTACCTAAAGCTGATAAGGCTCTTGAGTGTCCATCAAGGAGCACATTTTAAAGCAGAACAGAATTTAGAAAATTCAATACATCAAAAAAGTCTCATAGAGCCATTGATTATTGGTCTTCTTTCAGGCATCCATCTCTTTTCAGCATAGTGTTTGAATCCCAGAGATGTAGTTCTTTATAACCCTCACTTCTATCATCCATAAGTACCAAGAACTACATGTAGAAACATGACAAATAACCAAAAAAGCTAAATTTATTTCCTTAGGGTTACCTGTAAAAATGCAGCTTAAAATCATGCTGCAAGCTTTCTGGACTGACTGTATGACCTTAACACCGTTCTTTAAGTATGCCATTTCAATTCAGTTTTCAACCAATTGTTTAAAAGATGGGAGTCACTGGCTAAAAACCAAGGTCACTCAAATGGAGAACTGAGTAAACAATGACAAAAATACATAACTTTCACTTAATAAATAATCACAGTTCACACTCGTTTTACAGTATATATGCCATGTAAGTCTGAAAACACAGGGTTAACTGACAATTGTGACATTATTGTATCATAGTAATGACTGTCAGTGTCATTTGAGAAAATGATCTAGAGCCATCACAAAGAATAATGCAGGGTGCAGAAACCACATAATTCTCATTGTCAAAAAAATTATTTGTGCTTCTGTGAATGCAAAACAGGGCCTCAATGGATTGGGCAGGAAAAAAGCACACAGCAATACAATATGTTTCACGTGCAATGTCTTCCAAAGGGATTATTTGCAGCCTCTCTCTTAATTAAAATTAAATATTTAACACAAATTTATTGGACTAAAAGTATATTTTATTCAAAATGATATGTACCTTTACATTTATTTAGCTTTCTAGCATATTAACCTACATAAAAAGATTTACCCCATTCATAAAGCTAGGTGATGTTTCTTTTGAGGGTAAGTAGTAGGCTACCACAGCAGCAAGTGACGGTCAAACCTGGGGTTTTCTTAGTGCAAGGCAGCTACTCTGACCACAACGCTATATGCTGCCCTTATTGGTTCAAATTAGTTACACTTTTTCAGTCATAATGTTCAATGAAGAACAGAAAAAAAAAAAAAAAAAAATCAATACAATGCATACAGTATTGCATTAAAACAAATACTTTCATTCAGTGGTATAGCCAGCATTTTGTATCAGGAGTGGGGGGGTGAGTGTCCTAAATTACCAACAGTTAATACCCTGTATACATCAGTTCAGTTCAACTGCTCTAGTATAATGTACATGAATGGATTATCAAACTTTAGGCACAAGAGCATCACCAATTCCTAAGGAGACTAAGAAGCTACATGGCATATTAAAAAAAAAAAAAAAAAAACCCAAGTTTCGGTTCTTTTCCAAGCAGTAGTGTACTTCTCAGTGAGCACAACACATAAGCAGATCATATTTTAGAACCAAAATGTGTGCAGTTTATAATCTTTTCAACATTTTAATTAAACATATTACCACTAAACTGATTTTATTCGGATTAGAAATAGTGTATATAAATTGTAGAGAATCGTCATACAGAAATAAACCACCCTCTCCCTTTTATAAGCATGCAATTAAAATTTATTGAAATCCATAACTATGCATCTCACTTTTTAAGTTTTAAGGTTTACTTATATCTACCTGCAATTTTTGTTCACAAATAAATCACACTTCAAACAATCTGCACAGGAGCTGGTAACATCCCACCATTCACGAAAGGCACCAACTGTGCTCAGAGTGTACACAGTCTACAGCCTAATGCCACCATACACACAGACATTACATCATTTCTGACATATTTATACATAAGTACAGCACAACAGAATCTGAAATCTTATTTTCACCCATGTTATGGCACAGACCAGAGGAAATCTGGAGTTCTCTATATATGAGCAGGCCTACAAGTTTGACAAATACAGCTAACTTAAATCATTTATGTCACCCTAAAGTAGAGAAAGAACAGTTTTATACTGATTTAAAGAACAGTGCTGACAACTACCCTCACAAGACCACTGCACACCAGACCTCTTCTCTTATAGTCAAGGAAGGAAAACAAATCCTAAAAGCTGAAGCTTCCATTCCTTTATGATTTTTTGAAATTTATAACCAGCTAATCAGCTGCACTTTTCAAAAGTGAGGTTAATTAGGCATTGTTTATTTTAATGTGATACCAGTGGTAGCCATTTTAACTGCCAAGTGCCAAATGTCCTAAATCCCAAGTACTACAGCCTAGGAATATGTCATCACCTGTATACCATTTCACCAATAAACAGGAAGTCAGTACCGGCATGTACAGCACATGTAAAATATGCCAAAGAAACCTGTGATGAGTAGAGAAGTGTGAAACAGGACCATTACCACACTGTAATGTTTCAGTGCATAAAGAAGGATTAAGAACCTCAGTGTATGAAGTACGAGAAAACAGGAACTGCACATTAAACTGCTGAACCCTTCTTTTGAGTTGTGTATGACAAACAACATTTTCATAACTCAATTCAACAGGAAGTACGACTAATTATTACTAAAGGGCTGTTAACCAGTTAAAAATTCAATTCTTCTATACTAGGATAGACACACTGGGTCCCTAGCAGAAAAGGTAAGAACTTTATTTGGTTTTTAATTCTTTATTTTTTACTTTTAATTGTACAAAATGATTTAAAGCTACTACTAGGAACCAAAGTGCAAGCACCTATTTATGCCATTGCTTTGTGCCTTGCCCCTGTGCACAGCAATGAGTCACTTCATATTTGTGAGGGTTGACCATCTGGCATAAGGCATTTATTGCAGGAATCTCTGCACCTAAAACAGTCAAGATGACAGATGTGGCATCACAGCAGAGTATCTCCACAGCCTCTGATATCTGTGAGGACAAAACCAGAGCCCTGCAGGCAGTCACTGCAAGCATCACTGACACCAATACAAACAATTTCTGTAACTGTGAACTGTTTTCATAACCACAGAACTCTACAGTCACACAACTGAGTTTTATACAAGTAAATCTGGCACAACACACTTCTCACAGTGCACCTCTGTTGTCGTCAATACTTAACAGACCTACAATGAATTGTTAGGACTTACTTTAAACACATTAGCTTCTGTAAAACCCCTACCAATATTGTTCAAAAACAAATGACTATAGCTTTCAGGACAACTGAACTTGCTTGTTCTACATCTTTGGCACACAGTGCTTTCTGAGCTCCCTTAGAATACTTCTTATTTTATTAATGCCTGCAGCAAAGTGCATAAAATTAAGTAAACTAAATCATACAGGGATACTGTTATTTTTCTATGCAACCCATATCCTCTAGGAAGCATCATACAGCATGTGTTTGTCTCCAGTTCACAGTGCTACCAATTCACTGTGAATTGAGAACACTGAAGAATTAAACAGAGGCAATGTGACTACTGGTATTAGCATTATTTCTCCAATATTTCATCAGTAAATAGTAGTTAAAAAACTAAACCTTAGCTAGTGCACTTCCTGTTCCAGTTATTTAAACACATACAAGACCCACGATAAATATGTTCAATACTACACACGCTTTAATTTTTTACAAGATCCTTACATTTCCATTTCAATCATTTAATTTCTTGGAATTTATAGAAAAGTTAATATTTTCAAGTGGTCCACACCTGATTTTTTCTAAAGGAAGGGCAAAACTGCAGCACAATGATAGGTGAAATACTGATTACATGAAAAAAATAAAAGGAAAAAAAAAATCAACTGAAAACTTGAAGAAATTACTGTATAGAAGGAGGATGTCAGCCACAACTTCAATAGCTAGCATTTTTTTTCTTAAAGAAAACACATTGTCCTTTTTTTTTTCCTTGGCGTACTTAGTTGCTGACACTGACAATACAAAGCAAGCTATTTGAGAGAAGTACAAAGAAAAAACCCTGCTTCAGTCAGAATAAAAGATCAAGCTCTTCATCATTGATTAGCTAGTTACTTCACAGGTAGCTGAATCCACAAGGTGAAGCTGAACACAAAAACAGCAAATAAAAACAGAATGGCTATCCTATGACAGGAACATTACAAAGGTAGCAAATCCATTGTTATTGGTATACAATGCAAGCTTCTGCAGAACAATATTCAGAGGTGAGACTAAAGTGAAGATAAAATAATGACTTGAAACTGAAACTGGCCCGTACATTTGTACCGCAACCCAAAACTAAACATCTCTTGGGGAGTGGCTCAAAGGACCCAAACTTCATTTAATATTTTTAAATAAAATATGGACAACCCTAGAGTGATTTCAACCTCAGCTGAAGGTGTTTTCATTCACAAAGACAGAATAGTATTTGCCGTCCCTTACACACCTAAGTACAGTGCAATGATCAACGTGTCAGACGCGTGTATCAGATGTTTTGGTTCAGAGATACACAACTGGCGTCTTCAAACCAGAAGGTGTGTACTGTAACAGAAGTGTCCATCTAATGATTTGATCTGATTAAACCTGGTTTCTGAACCTGGAAAAAATTACTTACAAGTATGGTTTGAACAAAAATGATTGGACTCTCTTAATGTGGATACTGGGTGGAAACTGCAGTTTATAAACACAAGCACACTTCTTCCACAACAAAACCATCTATATATTTCCTCTTTCATTAATTATCATTCCAGATTCAATACTTTTAAAAATAAACTGAAAACATGTCCCTCTGATCATTAGTCAATTGGAATTTGATTAACAGAATGAATGACTTTATGGAACTAATTAAACCCATTACATGTTGAGGGCAAGTGTACCTCTTCCAGGAAAAAAAAAAGCCACTGCTACACCTATAACGGTACATGTTTTGAAATTATGATTGATAAGTCCAGGTATTCATATGGTACATTGTTATGGACATCCAAAAATATTTATGTTTTTGCTAGCACAGCTCCATGACAAGTCCATGAACCAGGACCTTTACTGCTCTGTTCAAGTGATATAGTGGACAATGGTAAGATAAATTCATGGGGGATTTCTGTGCACCATCTCCTTGGACAAATGTGCAATGCCTGTTATCTACAAAATACTGAATGGAGAAATCGCTTGTGTACATATAAAACAGGTAAGAACAAATGAGCAGTGACGAAAGAAAATGGCATGCATTAGAACATAACTCCAGGAACAGAGATGTTTATGAATAAGAAAATGAAAAGATAAAGGTAGTCAACTACAATTTGAAAGATCTACACAAGCTTTGTTGTTGAACACATTTAATTGATACTCATGTTAGTGTGATAGATTCAAAAGGCCAAGTCATAAATAGCACAAAATTATCAAAATGAAGAGAACCTGAAAGAGAAGTTTTTTTTAAACAGCAGAACGTGTTGATGTTCAGTATTTCATTTGACTGTAATGTACCTGCATCAACAGATCATTACATAACACCATGCATAAAACAGAAAATGATTTTTTTCTTCCAAGGGAACATGTAATTTCAAAGCTTTTTCCCACCCTACAAGTGAAGCAATGAAGCCTTGCTTTCTGAGAGAAATTTAAATCTGAGCCCCGAGCCATGTAAATCAACAGCTCTGTTCACCTGCATCACATCGAACTAAGACCAAACAGGTGTAGCACAAATACTGAGGCCTTACACAGCTGAAATATTCAGACAAGGTATAAAAACCTTCTAAAAACATTAACAGAAAGACAACAGAGTAACAAATAAAACCTGCAGTTTTCTCAAACAGTTCTTTCCTGTACAGAATCTGACATCATAAACCCAATTAAATGCAGCATTACCTCATCTCCAGTAATACTCTGCTCATGCCCTTGGGCAAATTAAGAATGGTCACTACTAATGAATGCTAGCAACAGCATTCGTGTCTCTCTCCCTCTCTCTATCCTTCTATACTAGTCAATCCATATTAATGAAAGCAGAGAAAATTCCCTGGTGGTGTAAGAAGCACTGCTAGCAAAACTGCTTTGCTGATTGGTTTAAAAAATAAAAACACTTACCCTTAAAACCAGACAGACAATTATCTTCCTCATAATGCATCTTCCACCAAGTATCAGAACCAACAGAAGGTCTGCCTGCCACCATTTATTTAAAGGTAAACAGATGCTTATTCAGCCTGTAGCAGTTGTCTGCCTAGCAGGACAGAATGGTACTTGACAAAAGACAATGCCATTTGCACACCAACACTGCATAAAACAAAGGAAAAATGAGAACTCTTCAAGCTGCACTTAATGGATTCTGATGAAAGCACCAGCAAGAAAACCCTGCCAGAACAGTGTGATACAATTAAAGCTTAGATGAGAAATATTTGTTTGAGTGCTGCGACACTGATGCAATTCATTCATCTTACTTAGAAAAAGGTTGGATACATGCAAACTTACACAAACACACACAAGCAGGCATGCACGCACCTTGGGGCAGTGTGTAATTAGACAACAGAGCCGAAAAGCCTTTTATGTAACCAAAGCAAAGACCTCTCAGTTGCATTAGCATGTACAGGTATATCAACTTAAAAATGATTCAAAAGGTTAATTCTGACAGTGTACAAAAGAAAAATGTCAACTATTCATTTTTCTTTTAAAGGTGATGCATTCATACTTTTAAATGAATTTTATAAACTTAAGCGCTAGCTGCTGACCTTATTACAAAGATAAACAGGTAAGGATTTTCTTTTTCCTATATAAGCTGTCAGGTGAAGTTCAAGCATTCTTAACCATATAATATGTTACTCATCAATGTATTGATGCTGAACTAAGACAGAAAAGGGGATCTTGTGGTAAAATCTGAAACAGTACCACTAAAGCAAAGTATATTCGTCTGACCAACCAAACTACTACTTCGATTACTGGAGGTGGCTACTAAGATCAATTCCAGAAAGGGCAGAAAAATAAACAGACAAAAACTAACTCCATTCATGCACAATGAAGGGGGTGTTGTGCACAAAAACCAAGAGCATACATTCTTGAGCTGTAAACCAGAATGAGATTCACTAAAGCTTCTGAAGTAGAGGAAAAAATAACTTTGGGAGTTTATGCAGCACAGATCAAAACAAAACCTGTTTCCGGCCTGTTCTACAGTTTCCACTAATGTGCCATTTTCTGTACTCAGTTTTGTCAAAATCGCACATGTGGTTTTTTACGCATGATGTCAAAAAAACCACAAAAGCCAATCTTCTCAAGCTGAAGTGTCACAAAGCGAACTATAACTTTATGTGCAGTATCCACAAGTTATTCTTACTGAAAAGCCAAACATCCGCTTATAGTGAAAAAAAATTCTAATTTAAGGCTTTATACAGCTTAATCTATCTCAAGCAATCCGCTTCATAGTGGAATAAAGTAAAAGATAGCATCAAAGAACAACGTACACCGTTTGCACAGTGTAAAGGATTTATTTACGTAAAAAGTAAGATAATTTGACACGTGCAATAGTCCTACTGCACTGCAAATAAACTTAGTAAATCATATGAAATGAACAGTAAAAGAATGAAGTCACCAACATAGGAATATCAAGAAAGAGCACCAGTGTCCAAAAACAACTAGGCAGGGGCAGGATTGCAGACACTCTCCCTTTTTACTATTTTACTTAATGAACTACAACTTTCAAAGGTACCAAATTTGATTAAGCCATTATTATTAAATTACTTTGTAAATCTGAGATAACCTACCATTGCCGACCAATTTATCAACTTTACAGCTTTACCCATTTATTCAGCAAAGTATTTTTACTGTATCAATTTAGTACCCGTGATTGAGTTCCTTAATCAAGGGTACTAAAGCAGGAGAGAGAGCTGAGAACTGAGCGTTTTTAGGCTACAAGCTGTAACCGCTACCTCACCTGTTGGCTCTGTGTGACAATCAGATATTCTAGCAGCACGACAAGACAAGTGAACTTCATACAGGGATGACCGTTACACCCCTGCAAGAAGTTGCACCCTGTGGTGAATGTGCGTGTAGTTCGGAATGCTCACTTCTGCACTTCGACTTTCAGAGCAACTCGAGGTGCACAGGAGCCACTAGGGGCGCTCTTCGCACATTCCCTCTCAGCGGGAAGGAAAACACGTCCTGACACTTGGCGTAATCCACGAAGCGGGGTTACAAAACACACGTGTGTACGTGCGGGGCGGTCTGCGGTAGCTCGGCTGCCCCGTGACGTGCCGTGATGGGGGGCCGCGGTCACCAGCGAGCGCGCCCACTGGCCCGGGGCGCCTCGCGTGTACAAAGCCGGGGAACAATGAACACAGCGCGCGCAGCGGGTCCAAACGGCCCCCGGAAGGCAGTTCGCTTGGGAAGATGGACAGGAACCGGGCGCAGAGAGCAGCGTTACGAAGTCTCAACACAGCAAGGGCTCTCTAATCGCATGTTAACGCGCGCGCACACGGATGCATAGACGCACGCGACAGTGAGGCTGCTTAAGAAACCCAGCAGCCGAGCTCATTATCCCGGAACACTTCATTAACCTGCTAATTACACCACTCACTACAGCCACACGACACGGATAAAGAAAAACCCTGAAATAAAGCCCCCCGAACAACCACACTGGACTTTTTTACACAATATATAACTAAAATACCTGAATTGACACGCAAGCAACACTTCACAAAAGCACCCAACCTGTTAATTAGGTTAGAAATCCCTCTGTCAATGTAAAAAAAAAACAACAGTTCCTTTAGTCACAAAGGAAAGTGGCGTTAAAACAGATGTGGTCTTTTGAGGGGCTTTCTCCACCACTTGGAACTTTACTTTACTAGTTGACTGCATGACTCTGACGAGAAAAACAGCAACAAGGAGATTATTACTGATTCTCAGCTCCTTGTATGTCAATGGCGTTGGCTTGGCTGTGCTAAACGTGCTGTAACTAGTAACAAAGAGGAAAATAACCCACAAGTCTGGCATGAATAGCCGCCGTAACGGAATGAAACACGCGACAAGCAGGAGCCCGAAGCTGCGTCTGCTCTGACACCGCTCACAAAACCCGAGTCGTGCCTGCCACAAAAGCCAGGAAGGCGGACGAGTTTGAGCCACGAGAGCACTGTCAAAGAGGAGGACGAGTCGCCGGCATCACACTTGCACTCTTACACTTACCTTCTCTTCTGTCTTACAACATCAGTGTTTGTGTGTGTTAGAGCTGCAACACAAAGCAGGCGCAGGGCACACAAAAAGGAAGGGAAGTACGGCTACCCTCACCGAGCTAGCTAGCTAGCTGGCTGGCTAACACACGAGCGGAACACTGTGCTTCAGCTAGCCAGTCAGTGTGGATATGGGCTACTTGGTGTTCTTTTAGTAAACGTTCGCGACCACTTCTGAGAATTTCTTGTTTTGTCATAAATATGTATGGCTCGGAATAAGGTGTAGCTATGTGTAAATATCAACGTCGGGGTTTCTCGTTCCCTCACCTCAGTCGTTAGGCCCCTCCTCCGATCGGGGAATGGAGAAACACATAAAGGGCAGCCCATTTTCCAGTATCGCGCGTTCTGATTGGTCCATATTGTGCCGTAGGGGCTGTGCTGTCCACCAATTGAGTTGGTGGATGTCGTGATTTAAAAGCAGGACCGGTATTAAACCAGACGTGGTGAAGATGTCAGGAAGCGGGCGCTGTGTAGTGCTAACAGAGTCCAGTACTATACTTGTTGGGTGCTGGTTAAATAGTTTGAGAATTCAGTTGTAGTTGTTTCACACATCTTGCGATGCACTTAGTCACATCATCAGTGATTGTACCTAAGCTTATAGGGTGTGGCGGGTCTTAAAAAAATCATACACTCTCACTTAGGCGACCCAGTTGGAGTGAGGTAGTTTGAGAATTCAGTTGCACATAACTTAGTGTTGTCTGTTTTTACAGGGCAAGGGTAACTGACTTTGTGTTGGACGTGTATGAACCACTGGGGGGAAAAAAATTCTAAGTTATTGAAACCCACTGTTGAATGTGTAACCTTTCTTAAATCAGATTTTTTTTTTGATTGTTTGTTTCCTGTTGTCAAGGCAGTGTAGTTGTCTTTATCAGATCTGTCGAATCGAAAATGATTTCTACTGAGCAATTATGTTTGTACCTATTTGGATTAAATTACTTTACAGTTTGTTTGATAGTAGAGGGTAAAAGACAAACAAAGATTTTACATTTTTGAGTTAAAACAAAAGAACTCTTACCATTTGTTTTTCCTAACGATGATCTGTTCTTCCAAGCCTGACCAGCTAAACCATTTACCTGTAGGGCCCCAATAAAGGGCTTTTCCCTTCTTAAATCACAGAGGAGAAAACATTAAATTAGTTTGCAGTGTGTAACATATGACACCTTCAAACGTTTTATTAATACCATAAAAATACCACTTGGTGCTTCACACATGAAAAAATGCTTCCTGTCTATCATCTTATTTTAGTTTTTTATTCTTCCAGACATTACCACAGTTGATATATTACATGGATTCCTAAATTTTATTACTTTTATTTCTGAATAACCTTGGTTTAATAAATCCAGTGTCATGTAATTACTGAAAGTTACTTTCAATAAAGATATAATTTTCACAGTTTATCCCAACACTAGCAAATAGAGAGTGATGAGCAAGAGAGAGCAGAGGTGGGGTGTTAACTGATTATGACATCATAGAAAGCATGCACTGAAAAAAATAGTTTATGGTTACAACAAATGTAAGCACATGTCTAAGATCTGAAACATTTTTGTGCGGCAATGGGAAACTAACAGAAGGAAAAGAACAATGGAAGTGTGGGGAAAATATGTATGGGAAAAAATTATTTCACTGCTTAGGTTACACTTTTTCTATAAAGAGATTTAATGTTTTATATGACTGACTAGTTCACTTGAGCAATTTAAGTACACCCTGTTTATAGGTACTAAAGACCTATACTCTCATGTGATATGAACCAACAGTCATCAGTTTTCAAGTGCATTTTCTAGATGACTACACTACCTACAGCCTTATAAGAAAGTTGCTCCCTACTACATAATATTTATCATAGAATTATGGGTTTAAGTTCAATATAACACAATAAAATATACATATGTAGATAACACGACTAAACAAAGAAGCGTTAAAGTGATATTGCATATAAAGGAAATATGCTGGAAAAGGAAAAGATGAAGGTACCATGAGACAGAGCAAAGAAAAAAACAAATGGAATAAAAGACTGGACTGTAGCAGGTAAGACTGAAAATAACAAACATTTACCCCCAAAGTGTGTAAGATAGGTGACCAAGGTAATACAGTAGGAAGGCATCTTCCCATCAAGCTAGTAATTAAGAAGGTATGAAAAAGAGCATACGTGAGCAACACTAGAGCTCTCTCCTAGGCAGGATAGAAAAAAATAGTGTGAGTAAGTGCATTAGCAGCAGAAACCAGACACATTAAAAATAATGAGTGAAGTGTTAGTTCCAGATGGAACAGAATGAAACTAAATGCAAATGGATAAGTAGTTAGTATAAAGTCCTGAATGCAGAGAGGGAACTACAGCTTAGTGTTATGCAAGCCTGTTTATGAGATCTCCATTAAGTAGTGGTTCAGTGTTTATGTTTTGCATATAAATACCTAGCCAGGAGGTGCAAAAACATACAATTTATGTTATGTATCTGTGCAAATTAATTCATTTTCAGGACATTTTTAGGATATAAAACATTTGGCTCTTGCAGGTGTGAATTGGGGCTCTTTTTAAACAGCAACTTTACTTTCTGTAAAAATGAAATGAATTCAAATAATGATTTGTGTGTGGGACACAATGGAAATCATCAGATCCTGTGTCCTTCCTAGGACATAATTTTATTCCTGTATAACATACAATTTATTTAAAGTTGGGATTGATAAAATTACAAAAATGATATAACTTACTATCAGTGGGCTACCATATACATGTATACCATTGGGAAGCAAGTTTTGTTTTAACACATTGTGTAATAAATATAACGCAATGCCTTTTTGGTTTCACAGTCGGAGTGGCAGTGCATCCACCAGCTTGAATTTTAAATCATGTACATGTCAATCTCACTAATTACTTGCAAATGTTATTGTTTAGAATTCGGTATGAATTTTGAAACAGCTTCAGGTGTCACTACAGACACAGTTTGCTTCTTTGCATTCTCTCCTCTCTCTACTTTCGTTAATGGACTCGGCACTCAGCTCTGGTGTACAAGAGGAATTTAAAATAGTCAAACCTCTTCAGTTGTGACACATTCAAAGCCTTCAGCAGTTTTTAGGAAAATGTAATGTGCAAACAGTGATTTTTTTCAATGCTTACAATTACAGGTGTTCACATTCAAATATTGCATCACTATTAAGAAATTCTCTTGCAATGTTACTAAGGTAGGTTACTTAGCATCCCTCGAAGTGTAAAAAAGAAAAAATATCTTGTTTCTACAGCACCTTGTTGTTTGGCACTACTTATCAGTAGGAAAATGATTTTGGCAGTACTGCTTCTGATGACAGATGGCATTTATCTTTGCACTTTTTTACTTTCAGTTCAAGTAATTGTGAGCTCGTAGAAGGTTGAACCATAGCGTGGGGCAAGACTAAACTTGATGGGCAGCTCCCTGGTGCCCAACCCATAACAATTTTTTTGAGGTAGGGAAGACCGGCTTTCAGACCATTTGGGGCTCTTATGATGCAATTTCTCTGACAGAGTAGAACCAATATGGAGATCACAAAGAGGGACTGGCAAAAAACATTTCTCTAATGTAGTGCAGAATGGTAGATCTATGTTCACAGGGTTTTTTGGTAAAATGCTTTTTCACCAAATTTTTGTTAAATTTGTCATGTTTCAGGTCTAAATAAGCCCCTTTCTGGTTTTTGTCTCTGTCCTTCTTACATAGCTATTTGTGCACAGTGTGATACAATAAGCATCAGTTTTTCACAGTGCTTGGCTCCTTCCTGCCATAAAAAGGACACAGAGACAAACTGAGACACAGTCTCCTCCTCCTGTAGTGAATGGTTCAGTGAAAAAAACTGGAGGTCTTTTTGAATCATTGAAATCTTTCAGAAATGGTATGATGGTAACTCTGTACTGAACTTATTTAGGACACAAACTGAGTTAGTTTGTGATCTGACACATTGACCTTTTGCAGAAGCTTTGGAGGATGACCCTCACATTAAAAATGTGACAAATAGTGTGCTGCAGTCATGAGGCTGAACAACATGGATGTTTCAGATACGAGCCTGGAGAAAACTGAACCAAAGGAAATTTTCTGGATATCCCACATCTAAGGGCCATGTTACCACAAATCCCCAACCACTGTTTCTGCAACTG
Source organism: Arapaima gigas (assembly GCA_900497675.1). Taxonomy (NCBI): domain Eukaryota; kingdom Metazoa; phylum Chordata; class Actinopteri; order Osteoglossiformes; family Osteoglossidae; genus Arapaima; species Arapaima gigas. The sequence goes on along the minus strand of UFQX01000002.1, from coordinate 410,410 downwards.
ATGCCTGGTCATGTTTAAAAACAATCATCAAAGTAAAAAGAGGTAGCAAGAAGTGTAGAGATCAAGGATACCAACTTATTAAGGTTGCTGGTTCCTGTCTCATATGTTGTCCTGTCCTGTTCTACTAGAACCTCTCTTGATTCAGTCCCATAAAAATCCTTTTGCATAAATAGACAAAACTGATTTTTTCAAAGAAGCATCAGCTGAGAAACAACATGACAACAAACAGTCACAGTGCCCCAGCAAAATTCCTATTCTGTCTTCCCTTGTTTCTCATCCAGCTGCATACCCACTCTCACTATAGATTATGTTCCTTCAGACAAGGCCATCACTTTCCTCTATTGTCTGCTTTTCACTTCTGCTGTCATGCAGTCTGTTCCAGTCTCCTTTCTTCAGTGTGAATTCTGAAGTCTGCTGAAGTATGTTCTTCAATGGACTAACCAGCCTGACAGTAATATACTCCTGAAAAGTGTTTCAAGGTGTCTGACATTCAAAATGTGAAGTGTCTTCTAGTTTCATTTCAGAAAAAAATATTTTCATTTTGTAATATATTCATAAAGTCTTCAACATAAATGTTTAATCTGGAAAAATAAACAACAAAGAATGTTTCTAAGTACAAAGCCTGGAAATATAAAGCACAATGACAAAAACCAAGGAAAAAAAATCAGTAACATTAATGTATGAAATAGGACAGGAATTATGTCTGTATATACAATACTGTAACTGAAAATATACAACAATATATAACTGTATCTTCAGTTTGTTGTATGTATCATATGAAATCATGAAAGAATATTAGTTTTTCAGTCCCATGGTCCAAAAGATTTCCTGATTGAACTGTGTTCCCTTGTGTGTGGGGGCAATATGCTTGCTGTGTTCTAATTTAGCTGAGAACCAAATGTTTATTATTGGCACTTTTTCTATCTGTTTGTGTCCTGCTCTGTTCCACCCTGCAGTAAAATCCACACAACAGACAGCTACGAACCGCCATCTCCACAATGGCAAAAGCTGTTCAACTTGTACTCTCAGCTCTTCCTTAATGAAATAACCTGACTGTATTTGGTATGACTTTTTCCTTTATGACAAAAAATTACGTACAGCACTTGTCAGCACTATTGACACCCTTGCATTTTTGGACCATCATGTACAATCCTGAAAAAAGTGGGAAATAAAACTTCTTTGGTCTATAAACACTCATTTGTTTAAAACAGAGCAGCACAGAATAAAAGAATAACAATTACGAAAGGATATGTGTGAAAATAGTATAAAAAATACTATAAAAGAAGTTGCCATGACACTATTACTAACCCCCTTTTGAACAATTCAAGTACTTGATAAGTCAGATTTTCACTGCAGTGAAACTAGACTCACCTGCAATAAACTGCCAGAATTCACATGACATAAATTAACCAGTTATTAACCAATGAATGGTAGGTTTAATGCTTAAAAAAATGTCACTTTCATTCCCTGTTCCTTTTTGACAATGGTAAAGACGAGAGCTGGCGGAGGCCATCAGAAAAACTATTATCACTAAACATAATCATTCAAAAGTTACAAGACCACCTCCAAACACGTTGGCAATCCTGTTTTGACAGTTTGCAATGTTATAAAGAAATTTGCTGCTCATGGAGCTGTGAAGAACCTTTAAGAACATAATAAGAAAATTGATGAAAGAAGTCTTCAAATGTGTAAGAACTATCGAAAAAACACCATGCAAAACACCCAAAGAGCCTAAATGTTTCCACCCTTACCATACACTGCATACTAAACGAAGAAGGACCCCACAAGATAAACATAAAAAAGCACAACTGATCTTTGGTCAAACCTACTTAAAGAAACTAAAATCCTTCTGGGAAAAAGTTTTGTGGACTGATGAAACCAAAACAGAGCTGTTTGGCAGTACAGAGCAGTGATTTGTTTGTAGGTAACAAACTTAAGCTTATAAAAAAGAACAGCCTACCTACAGTTAAATATGTAAGAGGTTCCATAAAGCTGTGTGGCTGCTTTGTGGCCTCTGGTACTGGAGACCTTGAACGTATTAAAGGAACTATGAAATCTGAGGATTATCAAGGCATTTTAGAGCAAAATGTGCTACCCTGGGTCAGAAAACTAAGCATCGATCAAAGATCATGGGTCCTCCAGCAGCATAACGGCTCAAATTATGCATCCAGAAGCTCAAAAGAATGGTTAAAAAGGGATAACTAGATTGTGTTAAACTGACCAGCAATGAGTTCTCATCTCAATCTCATGGAAAACCTTTGGAAAGAGCTGAAATCTGCTGCTGGTAAATGGAAACATTCAAGAGCTACAAAAACTGCAGTTGAAGAGTGGGAGAAACTATCAGCAGAAAGGTGCAAGAAGGTCATAGATACTACAAGAAACATTTGGAGGTGTCAACATTGTCAAGGGTTGTGCAACAAAGTATTAGGAAAGGTGCCTTTAATAACTGTCCAGGTATTCTAAAATTGGTAAATTTCTAGTTATTTCTGGAGATATTGTACGTGATGTATGTAAAATGCAAGGATGCAGGTAATGCTGACCAGAACTGTACTCGTGTCACAAGGTTCTTCCCCAAGTGCTTCTTGTATCATGACATTGTGCCAGAGTACTAGTATTTGATTTTTCATGAGAAGATGTGAGACTAGAAGTCCATCGGAGCAATGATAGTCTTGTACTTTCTTGATCATTTTTTTTAAAAAGGTTTCCATCTTTTACTTGTTTTCTAGGTGACGAGATTGTTATTTACTTATTTTTTTAAAACATTTAAGAATCCCTGATTCATACAAGTTAAACCTAACAATCAGATCAGTGTGTGAATAAAATAATGTAGAGTTTTTATTTTTTTTACTATCTATGGTAAATTACATGTTTTATGTGCCACACCTGTGTCTGGATTCAAAATCTTTTTCTCCAACACTGGGTAAAGGTGAAAGATAAGAACATATATTGTGTGCCTTACCTTGTTGAAATATTATGTGGCAATAATGAGTATTTTTCTTATTTAATGAGTATTTCTTCTTTCTTCAAGTGAATGCACAACAGTAATGCAAAAATCATATTTGATGTTCAGCGGTGAAGTTGTCACAATGCCAGCATTAAGCATTGTTTAACTTGAAGTAGGCATAACATGTCATGTGATCAAATGGTCAAGAATCCTCCATCTGCATCACACCGATATAAAAAGTTTCAGTGCAGTCAGTAAAAGAAACAATAATATTATGTCGTCAGCAGGTCTTTTTAATTTAAAGTTAACCATCGAAATGTGTGTCTGTAAAAAGCTGTTTTTGTGTTTGCTGTTGCTCCCAGCAAATCAAAGCTATTCACCAATTCAATACAAAGCACTCTATCAGTTTTATGCAGGCTCAAGCACTTTTCTCTCAACCTCCTGCCAGACACGTTGCCATGGAAGCAAAGCTGGACTGTGAAGTAGTAGCTCTACAAGACTAATTAAAAGCTTTTTAAAATTGAGCTACCAGTTCACTTGGTTAAGAGCAACTTTAATAAAAAGTCAGACTGCTATCTGCACATCTGTGTCTGTTAAGAGATTGACAGATGAGAGGCGACAGGTGACTGTGAGATAGTCGAGATGACAGCAGGGAAGAGATGACAAGATAGGGCAAGAAAATAAAGATATGTGCATGCTGAGATTCAGAAGAGATGTCACCAGAGAGAACACTAGTAGACGTACTAAACTTTTGATTTCTAAGATAATGTTGTAATGTTGCCAAGCACAAGGAAGCTGAGCAGAAGCTGAGCAATTCAGGTAAGGACATGCTGGGAATCAGAGCCAACCACCAAAGGATTCAGGAAGAACACGAGCCACATTGTGTTGGGAACTGCTGAAACTGGACAGTTTGTTGAAGAGCATTTTGGATCTAACTAATAAAGTAGCTGAACACCTGTCACCTATATTGCCTGCACCCATACAAAATAAGAGAACCTTTCCTAATATCTTTCAGGTTCATAGGTCAGTCTCTCTCAAGTCTGCACTCTGACACCACTGTGCCCCATCATGCTTTGCAAAGAGTCCCTTTTATATCTCTTTTAAGACTAACATGTTGATAAAGTCAGGGCTGCTCCATCATTACCATATTCTGTGTCAAACCGTCAGGACCTTCACTGACAGCCATTGTTAAAGCCAAACATTTGCGATAACCAATGTGTATTACTATTCACTGTGAAACAGATTTTTAAAAATTGGTGTACGGTATGTAACTAGTGTATTTTTCATATGCTGTTGAGCATTCATGTTTTTGACCAAAGAGGAAACATCATGAGCACACAGGTCAAAGTTAACAAATGCTAGCTAATTTATGTGGTTTTAAATTAAACTGCAATAATTCTTCAAATTATATTTACTAATGATAACTACAGCAATTCCTCAATATCTAAACTCTCAATATTGAAATTTTCACCATCATGGTTTTTCAAAATGAATACCTATGTACTGGTATCCAAATGGAAACTTTGGCCATAAATTTTTATCTAAAGCTCATCCATAATGTTAAAAAAAAAAAATCAAAACATGAAAATTAAAATTTAAAATTCTACAAATAAATATGGTACAGTGGTACTGTAGTGTACTGTAACAATATTGTATGTATTGTAATAAACTATTGCTACAAATTTATCCAAAGCCAGACACATGCAGCCTGTTTTATTGTGAACACGTTTGTGCCACATCACCCTATTTATTGCTTTCATTTCATTTTTAAAAAAAATAAACCCATTTATTTAAATTTCAGTTATGTGAAACAAAGAGGTGGAGGTGGTGAGTTGCTTTAACACACATCTTTATTCCCTCCCCCCCACGTGTCATAACACTGAACCCGGGCTGTGAACCCCACACACGCACCCTCTCACCTCCCATGTGTCACAAAGCATAATTCATTTTTCCCCCGTTTAAAATAATGGGAAACGGTATTTGAGAAATTTGGTATCTGATGTGTTTTCAGGGATGAATTAGATTTGGATACTGAAGGATTACTGCATCTTTATTATTTTTACAAAGTTACTGCAGCTGGGGTAGAAAATATTTCCACATATTGTGCAGAAAAATACAGCACATCTACAATAAAACATGATAGAAACCCATAAAAAAAAAAAAAATTGTCTACAAAACGCTATAAACACCTTGACCAAAATACACTAACAGATACCAAGGCCTTCAGGCATCCTACAAGATCTGTGAGAATGTTAGGTGTGTTAGCACAAATGCAAAACACAGGATGTAGTTATTTAAAATAATAGCTGTGATATTAACACAATGGTATTTGGTTACTTTTTAAAAATGCATCTGAACAGCTATAGCATTTATATTTTGAGATAAGTAGTTCAGTGTTTTTCTAAAAATGTCACGAAATTTTCTTGTGAATTTCCGTACCTGCAATACTACAAATGTACAGCAGATGTCAGCATAAACTTGTTCACAGGAGCGATGATTCGATATTTTAATTTCAGTCTTCATTCTAAGAGGAAAGTCTGTCAAACCACTTGAGGCAAATACTAACAGGATAATTTGACAATAAGATGTATACATTTTTAACATCTTCTCCAGAGCAATGCTCAATCAAAAAAAAACTGAAGCTGTAGATCCCACTGTATAACATTTTTTCTGAAATAGTGTATGATTCAAGCCACAGGGAGGCCCAAAGGCCCTCCTGCAGCTCACAGCTTTTCTGCAAGATCAGACATCATTACCTTCCTGAAGCAGTTGTACATTTTAAAAGATGGTAATGCTGAAGTCAAATCATTTTAAGTACTAGTTAACAGGAACAAAAAAAAAAAAAATTTACCACATAATTGAGTTCAAACTCAAGTATGGAGGTCCAGGTAAGGACTGGAAGGGAAGATCTGAGTGCAAAATGTTCATATACTGTAAATGATTGTTTTTGCTTCACAGTTTTGAAAAATTTAGATCAAACACAAGCTTTGTAAATAACAGAGCTTCAAACATTCATTCGTTGTCACTAACCACTTGTCCAGTGCTGGGTCTTGGGGGTGCAGACTATCCTGGAAGCATAGGCTGTGAGCCAGGGAACAACCTTAGAGGAGACAATTTGATCATTTCACATTAAGAATTTGTCCAAGTTACCAAGAAATAAAAGTTCACAAGATCTTTGCCTGTGTTACAGGTTGTGTGTGGTATTCATTTAATGTCAGTCATCCTGCTGTATGTTTGGTCCCTGTGAATTTTGACTGTAAATTGCCTGTAGCGTGTGAATGCGTGTGGAAACAAGTGCCAGTTTTGCAAGGGAGTCGGATCCATAACTAATTGTTTGAAGTGCTGTGGTTAGGATGGGGGTAGAAAGAAAAAGGAAAAAAAGAAAAAAAGATTTCGTGCAAAAAAGTGATTATGTGAAAGTGGGTAATAGAACAAATATATATTATACACACCAAAACAAAGGCACATGGGGAAAGGAACATGAGTGGCATCAAAAGGAAGAACTAATCAAAATCAAAGCTAGCTGATGTAGTGCAAGCTATGCCACCTAGTATAAACAAACACAAACTGAAAGAAACATCTTCAGCATCTGTCAGCACCCTAACTAGCCTACACTACCTACCCAAACCAAAATACTCAGGTGCCACTCACTGTTTACATGGTCTAACTTGGACAGAGGATAAAAAAAGCCTGTGTGCAAATGTATTTCACAATACTCTTACTTGTTCACCTTTCTCAAATCACGGTCATCCACAAATCCATAGACACAAGTGACAAACTAGAAGAGGAAACACCCGGACATAGAAGTGCGTAACACAACACCAATCAAGTATTAACAAAGAGAAACAGCAAGTTAAACAAAAAGCAAAAGCACACAGCAAAGCTGAGCCAAAGTTCTGGAGTGAACTGCCAGTTGACAGAAATCATGCCACCTTGAATTCTGTTGGCCATCTTGGGTGGCTGTGACATCAGTGATGATGACTGGCATAATGACAAACTATTGATAGTCAGGAATCTGTAAGCCAATGAACAAGCCAACAAAGACAGCAGAACACATATCAGGATGTGACAGTTAGCATAAAAGGTTTGTAGAAAAGGATATAACCATAGAAGACAGCAGATACCATACAGCTGAGCTTAGATTCTGAAGGTTCTTGGTTAAAGTTTATTATTTTAATCACAGTACATTGTATGGTACTGTACAGTGATTATTTAATTTCATTACCAGCAGGTAAGAAACTTTAGCATGAGAGGCAGGAGGTGGAGAAAAGTCATTCACACAATTCTCAAGACCTGTCAACTTCTGCCAAATGTCAATTAGAGACACATCAATCCATTCTTACCACAAGAACACTAATGAAGTGTTAGTTTTGCAAGAATACATGTACAAGACTCGTCTGAATCCATTTCAGTAGTTTTATTGTTTTGTCTGCCACAGACAGCAATCTATCCTTATAAATGGGAAACGCTGCACACTTTGCTCTTTACTAGAACTGAATGTAAACATACAGCAAATCACTACATCTCTCGATACCAATACAAGTGCCATACTATGCAATAAACAAATTACACAACCAGTTCTGGAAGTAGATAGCAATGAGGGGCACAAATTCCTAGCCACAACCGTTTAAGTTGCTAAATTTTAATGTTTCAACTGTCCTTTATACTCAACAATTACATAATACAGGTGGGACACGCAGAAGCACAAGTATGTCAAGGACCAAGGAACTCCTTAGTTCAGAGGGTTCCTGAACTTCTTCCCAGCAAAGCGAGCCTTGTCTCCCAGCTCCTCTTCAATCCTGTGTGACACAGAACTGAATTAATGCTCTTCTTCATTCAATTTTGCATCTTCACTCTGGCAGTTTGTTTTTACACTGTATTCAGATTCCACAATTGTATAAATATGATTTTGACATTACTATCAGAAAAGATATCCCAGACATCTTGTTCACATAAACAGCTATGTGGACTTCATTGGAACTCGCAAGGCAACATGCAGACAGGTTGTTTTGTATGACAAACTAGGATGGTCCTTTAAAGCACATCTGTTGCACTGGTTTACCTGAGAAGCTGATTGTACTTGGCCAGACGCTCTGATCGACACGGCGCTCCAGTCTTAATCTGGGAAAAGAAAAGTCCACAACCTGTAAGACTTACCACTATACAGAACTTCAAGATCCCTGTATCTCTCATACACAGACTAGCTTATTTCCATTACTTCCAGCTGACATAATGCTTCACAAGTTCCTCTGTCAATAGTAAATTTTAAGAAAACATGCCAGAGAAACCACTAATACACCTGGATTTAGGGATTGCCTTCTCAAACTAGTCACTGCATGGTGGTTATCATAACCATTATAACCAGAGGCTATAATAAATTAAGCCCAAAACTGTAACTGGCCAATAGTAAATGCTGGTTTCTATCTTCTTGAGAAACATGGAAGTGGGTTTGTCTTCAGGAAGCAAATGGTCATTTGCTGTAATGGCTACCAATTAAAGAGAACCAGTTCAGTCCCTTACCTGCCCAGTGCAGAGCCCCACTACCAGATCAGCAATGAAGGTGTCCTCTGTCTCCCCAGAGCGGTGGCTGACCATCACACCCCACCCATTAGACTGGGCCAGCTTACAGCTGCACAGAGACACAAGACAGGCATAAATGAAACTAGTCCAGTGTTGTCCCTTTCATTTCAAGCAAGTTGCCTTTGGTTATTATACTACTATTTGGCATCTACTCTATAGTTATGCTTATAGGCTGCTCTGGATTACTGCATTTATCAAATGAGCAAACAACCACCATTAAAATGTTATACAGAAAGACCAGTAGTCCTGGGGGAGACATACGCCTGAAGGGACTCCGTGACAGAGCCAATCTGGTTGACCTTCAGCAGCAGGCAGTTGCAGGCCTTCTCAGCAACAGCCTTGGCAATGCGCTTTGGGTTGGTCACTGTCAGGTCATCACCCACCACTTGGATGCTGGTGTTACCAGTGAATTTGCTCCAGGCTGCCCAGTCATCCTGGTCAAAGGGGTCCTCGATGGACACCACTACTCAAAAAGACACAAGTGTTATATTTGTGATTTTTAAACATTTACCAGCAGAAAACAAAAGTGTGTTAAATCACCTGCGAAATTTCACCACATTTCCATAAGGATTACTGTGACAGAATACAAAAGTATTATGCAGATTTAGATGGGAATATATGAACAACAAAATTTCAAGGTGGATAACTACCCCACCTGGATAGTTATCTTCAAAGCCCTTGTAAATAGCACCCAGCTGGTCAGATGTGATGTAGCGCTTAGGATCCGCAGGGGACTTAAAGTCAAGGTCATATTTGCCGTCCCTGTAGAACTCAGAGGCAGCGACATCCATGCCGATGACAACCTGCTCAGTGTAACCTGCCTTGGCGATGGCATTCTTCAGCAGTTCCAGGGCTGAGAGACACAAGAGTCAAATTTTAACATTCATGTGTTTGTCTATTGCAATGGACTGGTGATCCAACCACGGTACAGCCTAGTGCCCAATGATTTCAAAAAAGGCCATAACAGTACAGAACATAATCAAAGATTAACTACCACACATTTCATAGGATGTCATTTTAGCTCATTTCTATGAAAAGGGGGTGGTGTCAAATTTATCCAAACAGAATGGGACACAATTAGCTTTCTTTAGTTTACACAAAATAGAGGAGACGGGCTTCCTATAACTCCACAGCTAATGGTACTAAATAATTTGTGACTAAGTGGAAAAGCACACACTAGAGCAGTTTATTGCTGATGTATAACAAGTGGAATATAAAGGCTATACTGAGGGATAAAAATATAACCATTGGGTCTATGTCAGTACTTTCTTTCAGGACCAGTTCCAGGTCAAGTGACAGACACCAATTTCGCTGTTAAAATAAAGAAGTGAAGGTTAAGGGAGCAAAGAGTAAGTCTTAAAAAAAAAAACTCTGACAGGGCCACTAGAGGATGAAGTGCCTGTCCATTCAGCACAGCTGGGGTCATGGGCATCGTGTTCTGTGGCCACTTCCCTTGTTACCACCAACCTAACATGCAATAGCCAGTACTGTATCTGATGGCATGTGTGGCTTTAAAAACAAACATATTCCTGCTACCAGCCACATTCTGGCTCATAACAGAGGGGTTAGTCAGCAAATTAATTCAAAAAGTCTTTCCTGCACTTTTATCACTTCCCACAAAAATACAATACAGAAACTGCAGTACTCATTTACATGATTGGTATAACTATTCTTAAATTTTTTATTAAATATGTTGATGTGTTTACAAGGCAAGTATCCCTGGTAGGATAAAACCCCCTTACGTTTTCACTACTTCCTTTTCCTCAGCAGGTATCACATAGAGAAATATAGTAAACAAAACATTTGCAGCTATAAATTCCTATATAAGCTCCAACTTTGGCTGGCTGCAGTCCCATCCTTAATACCTTCTTTGTTCTCCAGAATGTTGGGGGCAAAGCCCCCCTCATCACCCACGTTGGTGGCATCCTTGCCATACTTCTCCTTGATGACATTCTTCAAGTTGTGGTAGACCTCTGCCCCAATGCGCATGGCCTCCTTGAAGCTAGTGGCACCCACAGGTAGGATCATGAACTCCTGCATGGCCAGCTTGTTGCCCGCATGTGAACCACCGTTGATAACGTTAAAGGCCTTTATAGAGAAACAATGACAGAGTTAAACCTGTTAAAAATATGTTCCATTACAATATGGATCTCTGAATTCCACACCTTGTATATTACTCACAGGAACTGGCAGGATAACTTCAGGGTTTCCAGCCAGGTCTGCAATGTGGCGGTACAGGGGAACACCCTTCTCTGCAGCACCAGCCTTGCACACAGCCAGAGACACACCCAGAATTGCATTGGCACCAAACTTGGCTGTAGTGTGGAGTAGAAAGTTAACACAAGTCAGTGAAGAACTAAAACACAACGTTTATGAGTCTTAAAGTTAACACAACACACATTCCAGGGTGATTCTTTACTCACATTTGTTCTCAGTACCATCCATGTCCAGCATTAGCTTGTCAATCTTCTCCTGCTCCACCACTGACACACTCTACAACAAGAAAGCCCACAGCACTCAGCAGGGAAAGAAGAACCCTGGTCTTTGGTTCTCACTAGATCCTTGCAACTACCACAGTGTTTAAAAACCATCAGCTGTCTGATTGTTATGTTCTGAATGCAGTTGGATCAGATTAGTCAACTAATGGCAAAAATGACCAATACATTCACTGCTTCAGTTTTAAAACATAATAAAAAGTTATGCTACAATGAAAACAAATTAGCACCCAACAGAAGGTAAGAATTTTTCAAACTATACATGTGTTAAACTGTTCAACGAAAACATCATAAACACGAAATTTGTGCAACGAAAAAATAAATGAAAAAAAGAAAACAAGTTTCATCAATACAAGTGAATAAACGTTTACAGGAGTACAATTAACACCACAATGAAAATCAAAGTAACCAGAATTTGCATAAGCATATATTTATACATGCTCTTCTCAGAATGTGTGAGAAGTGCGAAATACAATGGACTGTTACATGCTGTTGTTAAAGTGTTAAAGTGTGGAGACAAAGTGGTTAACTAGGTGCATGTTGAATATAACATAACTAAATGAAAAGAAACACTACCTGAGCTGTCTAGGTTAATTCACATGTAGTGAAACTAAATTGTGGCTCCACATATTTAAATGTAACTTCGAAAGCCACTATAATCTTTTAGTTAAGATTTTTAAGCCAATTAAACAGTTATTTGGGCAGATTTTAACTAATCAGTTACTACAAAACAATGTAAATGTGAGTGCTATGAATATAGGTAACGACTTCCAGGTAAGAATAGGCACTATGTTAAAAATAACATTTAAGTCTTGTTACAAACCACCAGATATTCCAGGCTGTTGATAAATGCAGAGATGTTCCTACCTGGCTAACCAGAGCAGGTGCAATTGTTTTATTGACATGATCAACAGCTTTTGAGACACCTGCAGGGAACAAGCAAACATCACTGACCGGTGAGAGACATGCAGGGCAGGCAACATTAGTCAATCACAAATAAACCCTTTTCATTCCTGTTGCTCATTTAAACACAGGTTAAAAAAAAAGTTATGAAAGGCAACACAGAAGTGATGGTTCTGTAAATAACAAAGATAACACAAACAAGGTGATCGTCTGCAAATGCCTGCCTGAGTTAGTTGTTACACCACTCATGCTTTGGGGACTGGACTGCGTTCACTGGTTGGGTCCATTCCCGTCACACACATATTCGCTTTACCTGATTACACAAAGCTGGAGCCAAGAACTCATTAACATACTTAATGGCTCTTTTCACCCCTGACAAAAAGGAAGAAAAGGGAGTGAAAACTAGTGCACACAGGGAAGGGAGATAGAAATAAAAGATTCTCAAAGCTTACAATATGGCCCTGAGTGTCAGATGTACTTCTAGCATTGTAGTCAATAGTCTAGTGACTCATATTGAATCTAAAGGGGAGGAGAACCCCCAGCCCACTCAGTCAAGCACGCACGCACCTTTGCCCAGGTAGCGGGTTTTATCATTGTCGCGGAGCTCCAAAGCCTCGTAGATGCCAGTGGAGGCACCGCTTGGGACAGCTGCTCTGAAAAGGCCTGAAGAAGACATAGGGAGAGGAACTCAATCACCATTACAGCACACCAGCAGCACTGTTGTTGCACACTGTGCTCTCACACACACCCCGTCCGCAATAACTGTACACTTCAGAGATAAGACCACATCCATCATCATGGAAACCTGGAACTTAAACACTGCCCTTGCAGTCCAACAGTTGAGATGCTCTTGCTCGCTCTCTCACACGTGCGCGCANCATCATGGAAACCTGGAACTTAAACACTGCCCTTGCAGTCCAACAGTTGAGATGCTCTTGCTCGCTCTCTCACACGCGCGCGCGCACTCTCTCTCTCTCTCTCTCTCTCTCTCTCATTTATTTATTTATTAAATCAGGGCTATACCAACAGGGCTAAGAAATACACTGGCCAAAACATTCACACCAAGTCACCCCAGTGCAACAATTGAGATTGGGATGTAATAAATAGCTTAAGAAAAGAAACTTATGAAGCAGCTGCATCATAAATACTGATCACGTAAATCAGAAGTCTAGGCAGATGACAAAAATATAACCCTGCTGACCCGCATCACACCACATTTTAACCACAAAGAACTTCGAGAAAATTTCCCACATTTTATTAAACATTTTCATATTATTAAAAATGTAATATCGTAAATTTCAATTACAGGGAAAACTGGTCAGGTTTGTAACAAATCTTACAATGGAAGAGTCCATTATCTGTTAAGGGACCTTATTCAAAAATTGTTCCCTTGTTGCATAGAAGTGTACCGGCTCAGAAAAGTAAGAGTCAAATAATGTTGATTTAAACAGAAAGAATGTGCATTTTGAAATTTGGTCAGAGTGAATCAGTAAATATCAGCAGGTTTCGCAACATCCAGAACAGGAACATGAATGGCCTGTTGATGTTCTCCAGGCTGCAACAACATGCTGCTGTGTGCAGCCAAATTGGCTGTAGGAGGCATTTGGCACATGTTGAATGGGAATGGGGAACAGTGCCACTATGATGGGAGGGGGTGCTTGGCCCGTAACTGAATCCCAATTCAGTGCTTCCTATATGGATTTTCATGAAGTGAGCACCAGTGACCTGGGATGCCCTCTGGCCCCTGAGGCCCAATGGCATCCCAGCCATTTAATATCCAGACAAACACCCAAAAGCTTTTAATAGGCCTTAAGTGAGCTTTGGTTTAAGAATAGGATTGCACCACCCAAAAAACTACTTTAAACCACAAAGTTACCAACATTCAATTAGATATTGCAAAAATAAATGTTTTTTTTGTTACAGCATGACCTGGTTTGCTCCCATACATAACTGCTTAGTTTTGCCAAGAAGCTACATTATAATATTACACTTGGCAAGGTGCTCTGCTGTGACCACCACTCCGGGTATTAAGCAATGTTCAGTATTGACTGTTATGCAATGCAGTAACAATACAACCTTACATAATCTATATTTATTAAATACTGTAGCTCCATTGTATACAGTGAACAGAACGTGCATTGCTCAGAAATGAGACCTTACCTCACCAACCTCTTGGCTGTAGTCACAGTTATTAGTCAACAGTTATACTTCCTTGCAGTGAACTAGTCACAGCTTTAAAATGGCTTGTTTAAAAATCCAGTTCCTCTTGTGTCCTATTTCATGTTATTCTCAGAGATATTTTATTTACTAGTTTATGCAGTTGGTTAACAAGACTTCCTTTCAGATTATTGAATAAGCTCCTGAATTCAAGGACTCTGCCTGCATGGAAATATTCATTTGCAAGAAAAGTTTGATTCATCTTGCAAGATTTGCTGACTCAAAGGAAGAAGCATGCAGTGAATCAATCAGTACTGAAAATCATCTGGTCCACCGATTTCACACCTGTGGCAAGTTATCAGTGTTTGAAATGAAGTGTAGGTGAAAGATAAGCCCCTTCCTTTCCCAGTTTCCTTACCCTTATTGGTGTAAAGGTCAACCTCCACAGTGGGGTTCCCACGGGAGTCAAAAATCTCTCGAGCATGGATCTTCAGGATAGACATGGTTCTACGTCTGTGGAAAAGACAACACATGAAGAGCCCGAAATGTGATCTGGCAGCTGCCAGAGACCATGTCCTTTCTTCTTTGGTCCACAAACTGTCTTTACACCTGCATTAATCGTGCATGAGAATTCAAACATAGGACAACATTTTTTTTTGAAGCACAGGTTAGTATGCAGCTACTGCTGGATTTTCTGAGCATTTCACTTCTAAAAGCATTAATAAAAGTACATTCAATTTTACAGACTGACACAAATAAAGAAATAGATTAACATACCCCAGATGCAACCAGTGCACATTAAGAAGTGAATAAACTTGACGCATATAAAGGAAGGAACTTCAGTTAATCACAATTCAGCATTATGTAAAGAATAGATGGATGCAAGACTTTTTCACAATTGTAACCGCCCAGTGGCTCTGGCCCCACAGTGTACAGTCTACAGCTGTTCCATATGTGATAATTCACAAAGAATTGTGAACCCTAAGAAAGCCATGTAAACCACCAGGTCATTTTATTAGAGAACCTATAGACACCCAATGGCAAATAAGAATGAGCAGTTTTGTAATGAATCCTCCCTTTTTGTTCCCACTACATAGACTTACCTTCTTTAAACAAAATCTTAAATATTTCCACCATTTCTTGATAACAGAATCACGGTAGGTTAACATATGTAATATTGCATTAAACCTGTGAAAATAGTTACCCCAGCCACCCCCCCCCCATTGCACAAGTTCATCAACCGTTTTTCCTAAATCCCCCCTGAAACGTGCCCCTTTTAAAAATGATTTACGGCGTTGTTTTATCAACAGCGAAAGAATTTTCTGGAACCTAACTATTATTTATTTCCCTTGTAAAGCTGCCACCAGCTCGAACTCGTGCGCGCGCATCCCCGCGATGTGCTTCGTGAGGATGAGAAATGAACGCGAGCAGGGAACCAGGCGACGGTGAGATCGAGACCCACAAAGCTCACGGGGCGGTTTCCACCATCGAAATAATGTAATTCAGGGCAAAACGCCCAGGTCCCACGGACGAGGACAGCGACAGGAGAGTCTGTCGGTCCATCTTCGGGGAAAGGAAAAGGCAGAACAGTGTTCCTGAAATAGCGGTATGGAGCGTTCTGGAAATACTTCATTAAAAAAAAAATTAACGTGATCACGTATCAACAGATTTTCCATATAAACCGGAATTACACTCCTCTCATACAAGTTCAGAATTCATAAAAATATTCCTTTGCCAAACAATTATTCAAGCAAATAATAAGTATAAAGAAAAAGGAGACAGGAGGATTTTCTCACTTCTCGATGGGCCCGAAAGGACCCAGACAGGAAACGAACGGCATAGGACACCAGGCATGACTTTCATCATTTCTCTTACAGACACACACTCACACGGCGGCCATCCTGTCAGCGAGCCATTAAATGACAAAACAAGGTCAAAATCCCCCAAGAGCCACTAAGCATCGTTCATCGGCAAAAACATGGCCGCAAGAAGATCGCTGTAACTTACTGAAAAACTCAAGTCTTAAAACAAATTTAAATGTAAAAAGTTTATATGGGGTTTCGACCTGATGCTGCACTCATCATGGCAGCATCCCGCACAAACTGTTAAGTTGTACTTCCTATCTGCAAGCCTGTTTTAATTTAAGCATATGCTTCAGTGTGTCAATATGGTTCTTATTGTAAGTAAAGCACCGGACAACCAAGTCTTCTTACCTCAGTATAACAAACCGTTTGAACTGAAGGTGAGCAGAAGGGCAGCGAGGGCCTGCAGTCGAGGGGACACACGGATGTCAAACAGGCGGATACCCAGCACTGGGAAGCATTAAAAAACATCGAGCTCCACTTTCTCCCAATCTCATTGGCTCTTCATGGTCAGCTGACCCGTCTGTCATCTTATATTCCTAAAAAGTTTGTCAATTTTCTTACATCCCAGTGACGATAGATAACTGCTGTAAGTCACTGGGAAACATATACGACTAGTTCATTGTATACTGCAATTCTTTACACTTTAAATCTAGCACTGTTTTACAAAGGAGCACAATTCTCATTGTCATACGGAAGTGGTACTAACCAATCGTAGTTGGACAAGGGGCGTGACGAGGTGGGGCGCAGTATCTTATTGGTTGACTGGTGTACGTGCCGGGAGTCACTGTCAGTGACCGCAAAGTTATGGCGACAGCCCCTGTGAAGATATTTTTCCGTTTAACGGTGGTTACGTTTCCGCATCTGTATCACTGCACCATAATCTGCGAGGCACACGTGTTATAATTATTAATTGCATATAAATGCCAACAAATTCCCGCCATGACGATATATTAGACTAATGCATTTATATGGCATGAGACGGATTAATACATTTTAATGAACTTTTACGTGTCGCGGAAGTAACGAATGCTTGCACGTGGTGGCTTGCAGGTTACGATGTTTAATGTAACTGTTAAAGAAATCTTTGACGTCCTCAACCTTGGTCACGAAGGACCCGCACTGCGGCAAAGTGTAGAGCTTACGGAGTTCCGGCCGGTAGTGTATTGTTACCGTGATCTACAGTGGAGAGGCAGATTGAACGGCTGCGAAAACACATGCGTGTAGAACACTTATACTGAGTCGGTTCAAAGTGCACCAGCCCAGGCCTTAACTATCGTAACAACATATAAAGATTGTTATATCCTAATAACAGAAAACACCAACACATCACAAACATCATGCACCTACACCCCAGTAAGAAATATTTTTTACCACCTCATACAATGATAGAATTGTATGGATGATAGAGTATTGGGAGCTCATGCAGCACCTGGCCATACAAATACATCTCACAGATATTTTCTTCCTACACCTCTCCCTGTTTCCAGTGTGCCTCTAATATCATCAGTGACAGTATTTCAACATCCACTTCCTCCATCCATGATACAATTCCCAGCAAAGCCTCCTTCCATGCATTCCAGCCTCTTTCTGAACATCTTGCTTCTTTTCTTAACCCCATACCTTCACTCTCTTTCATCTTTTTTTATTTCACCATTTATTAATGATTCATGCTTCTCTGATTGCTTCTGCTCATTGCAAAGCTCATTACACCTTGCCATTGTCGAATAATTATTCTCTGGACCCAAACTTGGCCCAAAATTGAAGGCCAGCTTTCCTTCCCTTTCTTTCTTTATTTCCAAAAGTGTTTAATTTGCAATTTATATCCAGGTGTTTGGATTCCTCCCCAGACATCTCCTCAGTGGATATCAGTCTGGATTTAATAGCAGTCATTCCACAAAGACTGCCCCCTTTGCTGTGGCAGAAGCTCTTCAGTCTAGTAAAGATGCCTCCCTCTCCTCAGTTCTCCTTCATTTTGACCTTATCAATTATGGGCTCATTCTTTACCTCACTAGAAGAGTTTGATATTTCTCAGGGCTCTGTGCTCAGCCCCTCACTGTTGTCAATCTAGTTTCCATTGACTTTGTCATTGCCTTTCATGGGTTCTTCTAATCTTCATTCAAGGACATACAGCTGTTTTTCCTTCTTCACAGGGTTACACTGATGTATGCTCTCACATTGCAGCATGCCTCTCTAGCCCTCTGGTCTTTGGTGGTCCATTCATGAGGGTCTAAAAACTGAAAGTCTGTAGATTCTCAGTTTTGACCCATATGTGGTGAAATGACCTCCCTCTATCCCTCAGAGCTTCAGAATCCTTCCTAGCATTCAAGAAGGGTCCCAGATCTATCCTGGATGATGCATAACCATGGTGGTCTTCTGCTCTCCAACATCAAACCACTACAACTTTTCCAGAATGCCACTACAAAAATTGTGCTCAGTCTGTCAAAGCATTCTCCTGTTTTCTGTCATATTTGCTCACCACTTCCTTCCTGTGAGACTTTGTACCAAAATCAAGACTCTGGAGAAGACTGTTTAAATACGTTCCCCCTAGTAATTACAGAACCAGATCATTCTCTGCAGCCCGGTAAGAAAGCTACTCCTCCAATCTTTGCTCTTGGTCCCATTCTTGAAGGTTCCAAAATCAAAAGTCTGTTGGTTTTCTGTCTGTGATGTGGTGCAAAGAGCTTCCTCTCTCCCCCAGAAAACGCCATGAATTTGGATCACACAACAATATGACATGATCATCAGTGTAATTTCTATTTGACTTTCAGATTTATAGGTAGCTATTTCAGTAATGAGCCAGCTTATGGTGGTAGCAAAGAAACTGTACTTTGAAAATAGCAAGTTTACATCTAAAACTCTTAGTCTGATGTTGAACTAGGGGGCGTGACAGTACCCCCCAAGGAGTCAGAGCCAGCCGAGCAACAAGGACGGCCACAACAATCACCACCCATGCCCCCAGAGGACGAAGCCCGGGACCAGGTAACAGAACTGCCGCAGGGCTGGTCAGAAGAGCCGGAATGCCGATGTTCCTCAGCGGACTGCACAGGAGGGCCCTCAGGGTCACTCCTGGGACACCCCCGTGGGTGCCCCCTAGGACAAGGACCCAGCTTCTTGGGATGGAGCCGGTGAAAGTCAGCCACCAGCTCTAGTCTGTCTCATGCAGACACCAAACTCCTCTCCTCCGGACCATGAACTCCCAATCCACTAAATATTGCATCTGATCAGCCCTTCTCGGGGAATCCAGCAACCTACAAACAGTGTAAACTGGAGCACCATGTACCTCAACCAGAGGGGGTGGTATGTTGTCAGGCAGTGCCTCATCCAACGGTCCCGGAAAGACTGGCTTAAGGAGGGAGACATGAAAGGTATCAGACACATTAACATTAACAGGCAAGTCTAACTTGTACGTGACATCATTGATTGGCTTTACGACTTTATAGGGACCCAGGTATTTAGGTTGCAGCTTTCTGCAACCCTCGGGAAATTTAAAGTCCTTCGAAGATAACCAGACATGATCTCCTGGATAGTAAATAGGGGCCTCCCGATGGTGCTTATCCACGTGGGCCTTGTAGCGACGAAGAACCCTTTCTATCTGCTGATGAGTTCTTTCCCAGACCTCCTCACTCCTCTTCATCCAGTCGTCCACCGCAGAGATGTCAGCAGGCTCTGCAGTCCAGGGCATTAGAGGTGGTTGATAACCTAAGCAGCATTCGAAAGGCATTAATCCAGTGGAGGAGCTGACTAAGGAATTCTGTGCCATCTCGGCCTAAGTCAGAAACCGACTCCAATCCGATGGATTCTCATGGCAATGTATTCTCAGGAATTTCCCTAACTCCTCATTTACCCACTCACACTGACCCTTCGACTGAGGATGATAGTCTAACTTCAGGCTGACGTTAACCCCTAGGCATTCGAAGAAGGCAGACCACATTCTAGAAGTAAACTGAAGCCCACGGTCGGAAACTATGTCTTCTGGAACCCCGAAGAATCTAAATACATGGTTGAAGAGCGCTTCTGTGGTCTGGAACGCTGTGGGCAAACCCTCAAAAGGGATAAATTAGACACTGCGTGAAAACCACAGTTAAAACGCAGGTATACGACTGAGACAGGGGAAGATCAGTGACAAAATCTACAGCAAGGTGAGACTAGGGACGAGAGGGAACAGGAAGGGGAACTAATTTCCCCGCAGATAAGGTCTTAGAGGTTTTGCACTGGGCACATGTAGTGCAAGAGGCAACAAACCGATGGATGTCTAGACCCATGTTCTCCCACCAATAACATCTAGAGAGCAACTGGTAAGTACGTGTCTCCCCAGGGTGACCTGATGCCAATGACAAGTGAGCCCAAGTAATGAGGCAATCTCTACATGTCGAGGGGACATATTGTTTATCAGCAGGGCACTGGGATGGAACTGGGGTGCCTTCTAACATCTTAGCAACCTCCTCGTCAATCTCCCACCTAATGGATGCTACCTGGCAATCTGGGGGCAATATGTTTGCAGACTGTTCCTCCCTAGACTCACTAGGTGAATCGTACAATCAGGACAGAGAGTCAGCTTTTGTATTGCGAGTGCCTGGTATATACGTGATGGAAAACTGGAAACGTGCAAAAAGGGACCATTGTGCCTGTCTGGGGTTTAACTGCTTTGCATTCCATAAATACTCCAAATTTCGGTGGTCGGTTAAAATCTGTAAAGGATGGTTAGCCCCCTCTAACCAATGTCGCCATTCTTCGAGGGCTAATTTAATGGCAAGCAGCTCGCAATCTCCGATCCCGTAATTTCTTTCTTCCAATGTAAGCTTGTGGGAATAAAAGGCAATTGGGTGTAGCTTCTGGGGATTACCCACCCTTTGTGAAAATATGGTGCCTATACCCACATCAGAAGCAACAACTTCTACCACAAACGGCTTAGACGGATCAGGGTGTTTCAAAACGGGAGCCTGTTTGAGCACATTGAATGCTTGATCAGCCTGTGGATTCCACAGTGTTCTGGACCCCTTCTTCTCCTTAAGTAACGAAGTGAGAGGTGCTGCCATACCACTAAAGTTTCTAAGGAATTGCCGATAAAAATTTGCAAATCCTAGGAAACGCTGCAGATCGTTCACATTTTGTGGAATGGGCTGATTCATAACCACCTTGATTTTAGAGTCATCCATTATTATTCTATTGGCACTGATAACGTAACCTAAAAAGGAAACTTGTAAGTGAAACTTGAATTTTTCTCCTTTGACATATAACTGGTTCTCCAAAAGCCTAGAAAGGACCATACAGACTTGGGAAACATGGGATTCCAAATCAGGGGAATACACCAAAATATCATTGATGTAGGCTATGACAAATTGTCCCACCATGTTACGCAGCACATCATTAATGAAGGACTGGAAGATGGATGGGGCGTTACAGAAACCAAAAGGCATCACCAAATATTCATAATGACCACTAGGAGTTATAAAGGCTGTTTTCCACTCGTCTCCTTCTCTTATACGGACTAAATTATATGCACATCACAGATCAAGCTTAGTAAAGTACTTAGCTCCACAAAGCTGCTAGGGCCACCGGTACCAAAGGTAAGGGGTAAGGAAATTTCCTAGTAATAGGAAATACTGATATAGGAATCCATAGCTTTCTGTTCTGCTTGGGTCAGGGGATAAATCCTAGACCTAGGAAGGGACGCTCCCTCAATGAGATCAATAGCACAATCATACAGACAGTGAGGTGGCAGTATGGTGGTTCTGCTTGTTAAACACTTCCTTCAGATCAGCATATTTGGGAGGAATAGTTATGGAACCAGAGTGGGGGCTCTCTATGGTAGTGGAATACAAAGAGACAGGGGGGCTTCGAAGGCAGTTCTGGAAACAATAGGGGGACCAAGAGGTATTATCTAAAGTGGGCCAGGATAGGTGAGGGTCATGCTTCTGTAGCTATGGTAGACCAAGTATCAAATAGTCAGCCTTGTCCACTACTAGAAAGGATATCAGTTCAGTGTGCAATGCATTGGAGTCCATCCGCACTGAATTGGTAATGGTGGGTATGAAGCCCTCGCCGATGGGTCCTCAGTCCAGGGCAGACAGCCTCATTGGCATGCAGAGGCTGTCAGTGGTGAGGCCCAACTGTTGAGCCGGTTGAGACTGGATGAAGTTGCCTTCGTCACCAGAGTTGACTAATGCTGTAACTGGGACAGGGTCGGGGCAGTGAAACATGACCTGTATCATAAAGGATTTGGAGACCAGCCCTCCTGTTGGGCAGACTCACCAAGCTAGCACGTGGAACGGAGTCCACTCGCTGTTCCTTGCGTTGGACCTTAGAAAGAAGTTTACAGGTATGTAGGATGTGATTAGGCTCACTACAATAGAGGCAAAGACCGTTGTCTAGCCTGTGTAGCCTTTCTTCTTGAGATAGACAGGTGGAATCACACACCATGAGCTCTTACGTATTGGTGTGGTGATCCGTTGGCTTCAGAACCTTACAGTTGTTCCTGTTCTCCCTTTTTGGGCGAGTGGACAGCATGTGATCTAGCCTAATGGCTAGGGAGATCAGTTCGTCTAATCCCAGTTCCGTGTCCTTGCATGCTAATTCCGTCAGAATTTCGGCTTTCAGACCATTACGGAATGTTACTAACAATGCTGGTTCATTCCAGCTGCTTCCAGCACCCAGCATACGGAGTCCTAAAGCATAGTCTGTAACAGAGCGATCACCTTGTCGTAACCTAGACAATAGTTCACCGTTACTCCTGCCCTCATTATGGTGGTCAAAAATAGCTCTTAATTCCTGCTCGAACAGACGATATGACAAGGTTTGAATTCAGGGCCATACTGCTATAGCCCAGTTTAATGTTTTTCCCATCAAACGGGAGACAACAAAGGAAATCCGCAACAAATCGGACCTGACAGGTTTGCTGTTAAAATACAAAGAACATTGTAGTAGAAACCCTTTACAAGCTGCAGGTGTACCATCGAACTTGTCGGGTTTACTCACTGGGAAAGTCTTGATGAAAAAGAAGCTCCTCGGGAGCTCTTGGGACCCCCAGGCAAACGAATTTTTTGTACCATTGCCGTTATTTCTCATTTTCTCAGCCATCTGACTCAACTGCTCTTGGTGTTCACTTTGTTGATGTGTGAGGGTCATTATAGACTGTCAAAATCCCTCAAACAATTGTTGATGCTGTTTGAAGATTCTACCTTAGCCAGTGACCATGGGAACCAGAGCCTCCATGTCTGCCGTCTGCATGGTGGCGAAGTATTCTCTAACATTGCGGACAGAAAGCAGACGTGCAGGTATAAATTGAAGTTTTCGGTTTAATCTTGGTGGGTTGTTCCAAAGCCATAGTTGGGAAAGCAGAGCAGAGTTCACAATACCAGGCGTCAGTCCAGAGAAGGCCAATAGAATGTGATCTATTGGTGGAGACTGAACTAGGGGGTGTGACAGTTTGATCATCCCTTCTAAGCTTTTTCACCCCTCTAAAGTGGTCAACCTGAAATTCCCCTCCCCACTTCTCTTTCATCTTCAATGTTGACCTCACTGACCTATGCACCTGCAACTTTTCTGATTTGTACACATCTGATTGTGCAAATCACCTCTTCCTGCCCCTTTATTAATATTCCATGGCTGTCTCTGCTGTGAAATCTATGTCCAACTAAAGTTTCACCAGTTATCATTTTTCCTCAGAGCCAGCATGACTCCTTTCCTCTATGTGGACCAAACAACAATGATAGCCACTGCTTAGTGGAAATGGACAGAAATCTAAAAATCTGTCTTGACTGCCCACAAGGACATCTTTGCTCCCTTTTATTCCTGTAATGAAAACATTTTTCTAAATCAAACTACAGTCTACTGTCAATGATACACCTAATAGTTCATTACTTTTATTACTCTCCTTACTTCATTTCCATCCTATCCACTGTCCTCCCTCACTGCCAATATTTCTCCTTCATCTTTAGAAAGACAGTTGCTTCATCTCCAAGGTCTAACTCCACGATCTCCAACAAGGCCTCATTCCTTTACATCTGTCAGGGTCTGGACTTCTGTTTCCATCAGACTACTACCTGTCCTGTTGCCTCTGTTCCTGTCTGCCCCATTTTCAGTATCTCTTCTCAATTTTGTTCATTTACTCCATCTTTGGTTTACTCTTTGTCAGTTCTCACTAATTTCTTTCAAATATATTTATATGCCACCATTTCTAAGGAAACCCACTCTTCATCCCATCTATACACACCAAACATGCAAACCAATTTCTCTCCTCCCCATCTTTTCTAATTTCCTTGAACTTACTGCTTCTGTATATCTATGTACATTTTTTTTAGAATGAACTTGAAGAAATGTTTTTTCTTCTATGTTTAAGATTCTTCTATATTCAACACTTCAGAGACCACCCTCACTGATGTGTCTGAGGCGCTGAAGAATCTACCGCACATTTTCCTAGACTTTTCCATGATACTCTGCTCAGGTATCCTTCAGATTTTCCCATTTTACCTAGAGACACTAGGAATTAGACTACAATAATATTCATCACAGTATTAGATGATCTACCTGAATATCCAGAACATTAAGATAGTGGAATATTAGCAGTTAATCAAATGATAAAGGCAGAAAGTTCACTACAAGTTTGCAGCAGTTCTTACTTAAAAGTTGTCAACCTGTTTTATGGAAATTGCTGGTACTTGAAAACCTTTTAAAATAATATTGTATACAGTACTGATATAGTCACATACAGTATTTCATGTTATTGTTGCTTCAAGTGGAAAAAACCTTGTATGAATAATAAAAATGCATGTTTTATCAGTTAAGTTAAAATGATTTAACCAGCCAGTGTTGAGAAGCAAAGTAGAGCTCAATTTGTTGTTACGCCTCGGTCTTATGCATTTTCAGTAGTGGTTTCCTCACAGTTCTTTTGTGTTTGAGTTCTTGCCTTTTCTAATAAAAATTATACAATTGCACAAATCCCCAAAGTCAGAATACAAATTATTTGTCACAGGGATGAGAGTAATATTGGAATACTGCAGTGTATCGCCACTTAGTCACACAAATATGTCAGTTAGATGGTCCCATTGTTTTATTAGATATTTGTCGCCATCTCGTGGTTACAGAATATAAGACCATGTTTACGTTTTATGATCCAACACAAGCTAAAATGATTTAATAATGCTGCAAATTTTCTAATGTTGTCCATATGGGGAGTATACTGTATCCCCAGCCTGTTTTTTATGTGGCTCAAAGAAATAAATATGAGGCAAATGGGTGACAGAGGGAGAACCCAAAAGAGCAGTTTATCCTGAGTGTGTTTGTGCTGTAAAGCCATTTTACAATGATTTTCACCTAAGGAACACAAACTCATCCATTCAGCTACAATAAATTTATATAGCAAAAGGTTCACGTAGGGCTGATGTGTACTGGCAGGTTTAAAACTGAACTGGGCATTGTCAGCATATCTGCAGAATGAGATGTTTTGTTTATGCTGTTACCGAGGGACACTGTGTGAGCTGAACATGAAAATCAGCCCCAAAATAGAGCCCTGAGGGATTTCACAAAAAAGAGGAAGCAGGAAAGGACATAAACATATACTGAAACCAGACCGAGAACAACAAAGGAACTACATCAACAACAAGGGAGGTATTTATATTTCACCAATATGAATGGCAGCTGCTTCTTGGATCTCAGTGGAATCAGAGGAACAATTTGTTTACAGAACCATGGTGGGGAGTTCATTACATTCTTCACTGTGAAAGAATAAAGCACTGGCTGGGTTTGGCTAGCTTGGCCATTTAATCAACATTGCAAAAATTTTTAGGATGGGTATGATGCCTAATGAGAATCTTAGCAACAAAAAAAGAATGCCCATTTCTTGGCATTCCAAGGTCACAATAGGCACTGCCCTATTGTGCTACAAGCAATATTAAGAGCAGCTGAGTTTGTCTCGCTGGTTTGTGGCTCTCCCACCCTGACAATTACTGTGCTCCCATAAATCCCCATGTCCACTACCCTTCAGCATTATAACCAAACCTATTCATTCACTTGAATTTTCTTGGAGCGATTAGATTATGTTGTTACCGAAGAGTGTAAAGCAGTCCAGCCGTGCCCTGACTTTAAGGTCACACATCTGTGTCCTCAAACACTATGGAACTGGATTCCTTCTAGACCAAAGCAGTATTTCAATATTTGACATCATTATTCTTGTCATCTGCTGGTTCAGTGTACCACTGTTATAGAGAGGGACTAACAGAGGTTTTAAGTTTGATGAAAACACATCACACTCCATTGCTTGAACCTTGATGTTTCGCTCCGCTGACGGCTGGGGGATTCATGTGTGAAACTGTTAGCACAGGCTGCAGATGAAAAATGGCTCCTTCTTTCCCTTCAAAGCCACCAAGCATTTTCTAGAGAGAGGTACCATAGCATCATCCATCTAGCACTGTTTACGAAAGCTTCCTCCACACACAAATACTGGCACCAACAATAAAACAACTGTTCAGGGCATTGTATGCAAGAGAAGGTATAATTTGTTGATTCAGTCCTAACATCATGATTGTACAATGCATATTTTTACAAACAAAAAGGTGAGTCAGTGGGAATCCCAAACTCTTTCACAAATCTATTTAGTCTTCTTTGCTGTAAACATGAGTTAACTGCAGTAAACACTGAATAGATCTACATGTCGATAATCCAGCTGTCTGAATACCCAGTCTGTCACTGAGTTCTGTAACTTGTGCAGCAGGTGGCGTCATGTTCAGAGCAGTTGCCTGGTGGGTTGAAGAACCCAGGCTTGAATCCCACCTCATACTGTAGTACCCCTGCCCAAGGTACTCACCTTGAACTACTCCCGTAAAAGCTGTTGAAATGGGTAAATCATGGCAAATTGGTTTGGAGAAAAGTGTCAGTTAAGTAAGTGCAAATGTAACTGTTCACAGGGCCTTGGGTCACTTGTAGCTGTGTTAATGCTCTCAGGTTCCAGGCTAGTAAAAGTGTTTTCATTCTTCATATATCTGCATGTAGACCCCACATATTTGTTTATAAATAAAAGATAAGGTTCCTTAGTGCCTGGGCTTTCATGAAACATTGTTAATTTTACAGAAGAGTGAGACAACTGCAGGATTCTTATTAAATCACAAGGTAAACTGTTTTCCTGCTTCCCTCCCATTGCTGCCTTACTTTTCATCCAAACTGACTAAATATTTAATGGTCCCCAGACAGGTGCTGCCAGGGAAATACTTTATATAAGAATGTTTTGTTTAGTGTCCTGGATGTAAATCTCATTATGTTTACAATTCAATTTCTGGCTGAGCCAAAGCTGAGGAATGTAATGAATGCTTCATTTGCCATGAAAATGGTCTCATAACTATGGATGTGCTGTACAAGCCACAGTGGTTTGTCTGTTTCTGTGTGTTCTACCCCATTTGGCACCTTCACAATGTTCATCACACAGCAGAAGTCACACAAACCTGGGAAAAATTGCCCATTTTTATTCTCATAAATCTGCTTCACATGCCAATAAAAATATCCAGTTATAACTATGCACACACAAGCTACGTTAGTCTGTGTAAACATGTCTGTCAAAGTATCAAAACTAAACAGTTTTGGGTTTTTTGTATTATACTTACCGGCTTCTCTCAAAACTGCTTCTGCACCTTTTTTCATCATGCTTAAGATTCAGAGATTTTTCAAAAACTCTTTCATTCCAAATTTCAAACAGGGAATGGGATTCTGCACCTGGTAACTACTCTCACATAATATTTCAAATTAGGCAGCAGGAATACAGAATATGCCATTGTGTAGCATTAACAACAATATCTATGTTTATTAGATTATATCTTAGTTTGATCAAACGAAACAATATATATATAAAGGCACCTTTCTTGGTTTCTGTTCAGCAAATTCTGAATTATACTTTTTTCAGTTAGTGCTTCTATTTTTAGTGGCTTCACCTTGATTTCCTCTTTTTCTGTAGTACATCATTAAGAAAAGGCCCACATTCAAGGGTTCAGCATCAGCGCTTTGAATTGGTAACCTTCAGGTGCTTCATTATCACAACCCCCACCGTGGGAACATGACAGCATTCGGAAACAGCTGGCCAGAGTGAGAAACAGTCAGCATTGGGCACGTGCTGCTTTAGTGGCCTTTTTCTTCCCTTTTTGGTTTTTGAGCAGATAAATTTACTTTGGTTCTCTGCTTGCTTCCCCAATGGTTGTGTGGATCCCTGGCGTCACCTGGTAAGTGTGTGTGCTCTGTTCCTGTAAAAGTCACAACCGCTAACCCAAGCATCACATGAGCCTGTTGCGCAACATTGTACATCCATTCAGTGCTTGTAAATCATATGCAGTGGGGCACGTGATATAATGGGGTAAAAGGTCTGTCTGCACCCTGTACCTACAGGAATATCTTCGGCATGGTCCAATTATCACATCTGATTAATATTAATAATAAAGGCAAAAGGTCATATCAAAGGCACCTCTGATTAATAACTTTTTTTTTCAGCCAACATCTTTTTCTAAAACCTCTTTTAGTCCTACACAATCAACTTCGCAATGATCTACACATTTATATGTCAGGGTGTTGTTACCGTATCATTTCAAAATAAGTACCTTGGTCAACGCTACTACAGCAGGAGGGGGGGGATTTGAATTAACAACCTAGCTGACCACCCCAACCACTACAATGCCTGATCCCATTATGCCTGTGAATAAGGTCATCTAAGCAGTCACTACCTTTTTTTAAACAATACAAAGTATGGCTCTGTCTGTGCTGGACTTAAGTATTTCGTGGCAGCCCAAGACACACCCCCAGCACCTTAACCAATGATCACGCCTTTGTCAGGGGTCGCTTATGGTAAAGGAGCATCCATTTAACCATTACCAGAACTCTTTGGGACAGATGAGAGAATGTGAAGGTGCTGCCTTTGATTATAAGCTTGGTTTCAGTGTTCACAGACCTCTTTGTTGTTCTAATTTTCAATGTTGGAAACTAGAGAAATAAAAGCAAAAAGGAGACGATTTTAGAGATGAACACAAGGAGGCGCTACAGAGCAAGATAATGACCATGACAGATTTACCACAAGGAGGACGTCTACAGTTGCCCAGTAGAAAGTACAAATTATCTGAACTTTCCTGCCCTGCAGTGCATTTCTGTGGTGCTTTGAGAGGCTAATAATTCCTCACTCCTGTTATTAGACACATCCTGGAGCTTCAGGCTCCACTGATTAAACAGCAGCACCTTTTACCCTGATCTGAATGAGAATTTTACTCACACGGCTAGATGGGAGCTCCAGATTTAAGTTGGGAGGTAAACACGTGAGAGGGTACCTCATCTGGAGTTCTGACCAGCATCCACACCAGCTGCACAGACAGAACTCACCACCTTCTGGTAAGTTGGCTTGTGGGGTCTCATCCAAAGGCCATCACAGTGTCATCCAGACATGGCATTGAGCCATGGGGAGTTAGGGTTTCAGCAGGAGAACATTCCCCACCGCTCACTACACACGTCACACCAAGTCCATGCTGGGAGAGGGGGTTAGTAGTGGCACGCTATCTGAACACCCTAGAAAATCAGTCAAACAGAAAAAACATCTTTAATACATAGCTTGTACATTAAATAAACAACATTGCCATTGCAGTATTAGCATTACCTTCTACACAGCTGTGTGATAAGCTGTTAAAATTGTTAGGGGGGGCAGGGGCAGCACAGTGTTGAGCCCCGTAAGCTGTTGATGGGTTTGAATCCAGCTCAGTCTGTGTAAACTCTGCATGTCCCACTCTGATTAGGACAAGTGGCGATGGATGGATGAAAAAAAAAATAGCTGGGAAACACTGCTCAATTTAAATGTATGTGAGTAAAATTTTAAATATTGTAAACAAGCTATTGTCTGACACAGAGATGAAACCAATAAAGGGATTTATACCATAGTACAGGACAGCTTTCTTAAACACATGGGCATAAAGGGCAGTGAAGGAGTGCATGTCATCTCATTAATGCTCCACAGGACCAGGAAGTTTTCATTTTGTGGATGTCACAAACTGTCACTTCCCTTTTCAAACACTTCCCCTTCAGCACGAACATTCATACTTCAGCAGTTTACCTTCCATGCCTTTGGTCATGTTACCTGGAGAGAATTGTGGTATTATGTTCTCTTCACAGAGTTTTGTGTTCAGCCCAAGTTACAGCGAAAGCTGGAAAGTACTGAATATCCTGCTGCCGCAACTGTCAGCTGCCAAAGCTGAGATTCCAGCACATCTACTGTAGACAGACACCCCCTGAGCAATACACACACAGGGTGGTGTGTCACCTACTGAAGTCCAGCTGTCACTATCTGTTTCCACAGTCAGGGTCTCACAGAAGCCAGACCAAGATGAAAACACCTTGTGGCTGGAAGAGATCCAACAGAATGGTGTCAGCCAGTGGGGGTCTGCAGGGAGGCTGCATGTGACAGGGCAGCAAGATCACCTGCCTCTCCTGGGAGTTTTCACAGTCCAGTTGGGTCTCTCTCTTTCACACACTCCACAGCAGAATGCTACTCACTTACCATGCAGCCATTCTGGCACCAAGTGGGACCCCTGACCAAGGCACCTGATCACACCAGAGCCACAGCCAAGAGCTGAACACACTGAGGAGCTCAAGCTGCTCACAGACTCTATGCTGCATGAGATTCCAACAGTCTGAAAGTGAATGTGGTGAACTCACTTTATATGAAACATCTGCTGTCACAATGTGGAAAGGTAAAAAGTAACATATCAAACTTAATATGCATCACCAAACTATTTTACCCTTAAAGTGGTTGCATTCAGTCCATTTGTACCATTCATGCTGTCAGACTGGCAGATGCTGCAGAGAGTGATAAGCGCTGGATGCAGTCACGTGGTAAAGTAGAGATGAAAAAAGTAAGAAAGAGATTATGGTTCATAGAAATAGAGGTGCAATTCATACAACACCTGTAATGATAAAATCTTTGTTTTCTCATACAGAAGTCATCATGTCAAACAGATGTCACAGCAGTTTGCATAATAACTTTTCAGCAATTTGACTTGATGGATTAATAACAACCAAGTTTCAATACTACATGACTCAGTTTGTTTCAGGAAAGGGCACATAAATTAGAACACTGTCCAACCAGATATCTAAGAACCTACTTTGATGTGCTTTTAGTTTCATGACTGGAAAAAAACAAAAACAAAAAAAAAAAAAACATCAAGTTCTACCTTTATAGATTTAATGTGACACGAACTGGAAGGTTTTTTCAGTCAAACCATTTAAGAGCCCAGTTCTTACAAAAATCACAGCACACTGGGGCATATCAGGTTAGAGCTGAGAACCACATTTGTAACAGTTAAGGAGTTAAATCTGATCAAATATAAAGAAGCACTTCAATGTTCTCCAGTGGATACAGACCTTGAATTACGTCAATAAAATATTTAACTGCATAAATTAACAAAAATATTAGTCACCTGCCCTGTACAGACTCGATTCAGCATATACTATTCTGGGTGCATTTCATTTATGCTAATAATTTTGCTGATGGTTAAAACGTGCAGCTGCCCTTGACATGGTGGTCGGTCTGGATTAGCCCTAGTCAGCTGTGTGGAATTCTGGGATTGCAAAGTAGGCTTAGTTAAACACCTGCTCAAGTGCTCCAACAGCACACCACTATGCTTTAACCCCCCATTCACTTCCCATGGTACAACCCCAAAGGGAGTGCTTCCTTCCACACTACAAGGGTGAGGCTGCAGGGACAAAGAAAGAAAATGGGACCAATGCAGGGTAAGGTGCAGGGTAAAAAATAACCTGTTAATCTGGTCTGATCTGTTTTATTGCTAAAGAGTTTCAAAAATGGGGAAAATGCCAAACATCCCTTACAGAATGTGTGCCGTCAGGGCCGAAGCCAGATCCAAACTTGAAAGAGAGCAAGAAGTGTCTCATAGGTAGAAGAAGGTGTAGACGTCAAGTCCTTCACATGAACATGGGGGGCGGCAGCTTTTCACCCTACCAGGGGGCAAAAACTCATCAATAGTAGTTGAGGATGGGGTACATTAGTTTCCTGTGAACATTGGAGAGGGCTCCCTTCCCAACTACTACTGGGTAAATCTCAGCAGTTCCCTGCAATAGTGTAAATGCCACCATTAATGTGTACAGGTGCAGCTTTGTTAATGTACAGAACTACACATAGCTAGAGAAATTTTTGGAGTCTGCTCATCTCACAGAAGGCACCATCTGAAGTGTTTCTGTAGTTTTGCATAGGGATCCCTTTCAACATTCTGGGTTTAAGCATGATTTCAAAAATAAAAAGCTTCACTTTTTAAAAGCAATTCTAACATCCTGCTATAGGTCTCACTGTCATTGGGAACCGCTCCCAACTCTGGACACTCCATCTCTGTGTCAAACCCAGGACCAGTACCAAGCTCCCCCTGGAGCTGCAGTTCCAGCCCTTCTTCTTTCCTTCAAAAGTGACACAGTGGGAAGGAAGTAAAATGAACGTGAAATGTAACTGAAGTTTAGCCAAACAGCCAGAAACCTCTGGAGTTCAGTTTGGCAACTGGAATCTTTCACGGTCAACAACGGCACTTTAGTGAGGACCTACGAAGACCAATGATGACACCATACGAGAAACAACATGTAAAAACGTATTAGCTCTCAGTCAACTTTACCTGCTGAACCTTTTGTCAAGAATAAAAACCAAAACACCAGATT
Source organism: Arapaima gigas (assembly GCA_900497675.1). NCBI lineage: Eukaryota > Metazoa > Chordata > Actinopteri > Osteoglossiformes > Osteoglossidae > Arapaima > Arapaima gigas. The sequence goes on along the minus strand of UFQX01000002.1, from coordinate 377,801 downwards.
TTACTTACAATAAAAGACACATTTTGTCAGAACTTTGACTCATATTGCATAATTATGTTTTTACTGGAGCACATCCCTCTTTCCTGAGATTTACAGAAGAAAAAGTACCATTACCAATTTACAAATTAGTACAAAACTACCCAAATCAGTTGGCAAAAATTCAAGGCATAGATGTCTTTTCCAGTCAGCAGTGTGAACTAAAGACAAAGACCACATGTAAACCAGAGAACCGCTGGTCCAAGTCACTATGCTTCGCTTTTAAGCTTCACTTCTGCGTTTTGCACCACTTGCTTTCTTATCTGTGAATTCTAATTTGGAAAGAAAATTTCTCTTGCAACCTAGAGAATAACTGGTGCTGTTAGTTCTGACCAGTAACAAAAAAATGCTACAATATTTCAGCTTTAACAAAAAAAAAAAAAAATGTTTTGACAAAGGCCTCCTGACAAAGTGACTAACAGCATCATGTTAAGTGAAGATGAGTCAGCAGATCACATTACAGATCATTATTACTGAACTGCAACCACAGCTGACAAGAAGAAGCATAAATAATTATATAAAAAATAGTTTGCAATAATATTAGACAATCCACATCTAACAGGGTTCTCTGTTCTGGCTCCTCTAGTGAATTGACCTCCTTCTCACACTCAGAGCTGCTAAATCCCATTTCAACATTCTTGATGTCTCTAAGCACATCTATTTCAGACCCATTTCTTTCCTATTCACTGCCTCATCCGTTTATGTTGAAAAGAAAACAATCAATTCTATATGCAACTACTAGGATACTGTTAGCTGGCAAAAACAGCGGTATTGGACTGACTGTACTTTGAAAATTGCATATTTGTATCTGCATATCAGTTGGTGAAATGCATTTTCATTTACACCACGTTGTATGTAACTTTGGAGGAGTCTGATAAACAAAAAAAAATTGTAATAGATATTAACATTTTAAGAATATTATTGCTTCAATCCATCCTTGTACCAATGCAGTGACAGAGCTGCAACAGATTAACTCAAAACACGTCATATCATACTGTCCAAGGTCAATTTTTAAACAACATTTTGTGTTCTGTGATTTATGCCCAGCTATGCACAAATTCCTAAGGCACCATTATGTCCTACATAACTGGATGATAAATACCAGCACTAGCAAGAGAACGGAACAAAAACATTGAAACTATCATACTCTTAACAGAAGAAAATGGCTACATCTGAACATCACCCAAAGTCTACTTTCGTTGGACTAATACAAGAAAAACGAGAGCAAGACCTGTTATAACCAATCGGTCACTTACGTGCAGCCCGACCCACCTCAACCTAGTCTCCTTCCGCTGAGCCATCCGTGCAGAAGGCCCTTACTGCCATGGGTCAGCAGCTGGCAGTGCAGATACATAGTATGGTGCTGGCAAATACAGGCAATTTAAAATCATAAAATAGATGTTCATATGAACAGATTCCAGAGATTGCTAGTGTGCCAAGCTCTAAGAAAACCAAGATAATCGACCGTTTCACATCAGGTGTTACAACACAAAGTTGTGCGTAGCCATTCTGAGCTTTATGTAGGTCTGCTGAAGGCACTTTGTGAAGAAGAAGAAAGGTGCTGGAGGATAGATGAGCACTGACACAGTCATCATTTAGAGGTTCTAGTCCCTCTTTCATTGACTAGTACGCCAGGTCCCTGTCTCTGTGTCTCCATCTGGGAGGAGGTGCTGCTGTGGAAGGCCTCTGGAGAACTGGTGGGTAGGCTGTTCACCTCTGCAGCAGCAGCAGAACAGGGCAGCAAGTCGGGAGCGAACCACCTTGGTGAAGAACACAAACATGGTGCAGTTGGCTGCCCCTTGGAAGGTGTTTCCAATTCCCTGTGAGAGAGAACAGGAAAATGGTTACACCCTTAGAAAGAGATGGAGCATCAGCATCCACAGTGCTATGAAGACAAGGAAACACTTGAAGAGAAACTGGACAGACCAAAAGTGGGAGCTTTAGAAACACCAATGGTTGTTAAAATGAACTCAACTGGCAATTGCAGAAGTTGTGGCAGTGTTTAAATGTATAGGATCCGGGTATTTAATGAAAGATTAAGTTGAAGAAACATTTTATTGCAACATTTCCTAACAAACATCATAGTGATAATCATCAGCTTCAAGGCTGAATTTAAAGAAAAAAAAGAAAAAAGCTTACATTAGAGATAAGCACATTCATATTTCAACCATCTGCTGTCATCTACATTTTGTTGAATATTTATGAAAAGAAAATAGGAGAAAATGATAAAGGTGCGCTACTGTGCTTGTGGTACTCAGTATCCAAGGCAACGCGCTGGTGAGAGATGACACTGCTGCAATTAATTCCACTAATTGCTTTGGAAACACCTGTGTCTCCGTGTCGCTGTTGAGCGCAATGGGAAGGGAGACGGTGAAAGTGGAGTAAGAATCTGCACTTGTGTCACTAGCACTGACCAGGATCTGAAGCCTGTGATGAGCTTCTTATCAGCTTCTCTTGACTGCACTGTCAAAATGTTTTTTTCTTATTCACATGAAGCTCATTTTAAGACACTAGAGATCCTTGACAGCTTTGGAGTTTGCAGCTGGCTGGTTTCTGTCAAGGTGCTAGAGCAGGTTTACTGCAGACGCGGTGCAGAATGGTGTGCAGTTACAGACCACTGTGTACTCACATGCAGAGTAACCAGTACGGGGTTCTGCCTGGCAGGCAAGTCGGCCAGCATCAGTAGGAAGCGCAAAGTGCTCCATATGCGGAGGCCGATGAAGATGATGGGGATGAGGGTCATCTTCCGATCAGCCATGGAGGACTGCGTATGGGCCACCTGACTACTGGACAGGATGGGCCGGTACTCTGACAGAGCAGCATGCTGGGAAAATGGGACGGGATGAGGGAATCTTTATGGCACACATATAAGCGGCATGTAGTGTAGCAATTCACCTGAGAAAGAACTCAAACTCCAACTGTTCCAGTAAAATATCAGGCTCTAACTCACTCAGGTTTTGATGTTAAATGTACACAATAATGCCTGTTATTTAAACAAGCTGCTTTTTGTTGTGATTTCTGCTGTAGAACAAGACCTCACCGCTCTGCGGATGTGCTTTCGTATAAGGATGTAGAGGACGGGCAAGGTGAGGTAGGCCAGGAACTCCCAAATCTTCCCTGTTAGCAGCATCCACAGCACGTGGTCTGGGGCCTCGAGGCTGACCCAGCACCAGCCCACAGACACCTCCGATGCGTCATAGCCGATCTTGTGCAGGCACAGGGCCGCCACGGTGATCCCCAGGGGCACGCCCCAACTACATTGGCCAAGGGGTTAATGGAGTGACACAGTCTGGGTTAACCTGAGTTCACCACAAGTAACTAACAGCAAGTGATAATTTGAAAGTTTTTTGATCAGCAACATGTAAGACCCCAAAATCCTGAGGTAGAGCTATAGGTTACATAGCATATAAGAATGGTTATGACCTGTTTATGGTTACCGCGTGCCTATGTACACACACACACGCATGCACACACATGCACACACATGCACACACATGCACACACATGCACACACATGCACACACACCCCCCCCTGTTCTTTCAGTTGTAAGTGAATAAGAAAGCACAGGCCAAATAGTTCTGGGAATCATGCATTAGGAAGAGGGAGAGCTACATCCCTGGAACCAGCTGAGGAGAAGTTTGCTGTCCCTCCAAGAGGCTGAGGATGCTCAGGGTGCACAGACCAGCTAATGAATGAGCCCTTCTGTTTTATTAAAAGCATGGAAGGCAATAATGAACCATCAAGAAGACAACCCTTTCTAACATTTAATATTTTTGATGTGTTAAAGTCAAATGACATTGACCATGGAAGTCACAGGATCTACACAAAACTGCATCTCAAAACAGATTGTATGAAAAAATGAAACTGCAGATTTTCATCTGTCGCAAATATTTTGCTGAAGACAGACGTTTTGTTTTGATCACAACCTTCTGTTAAAAGAAATCGCCACATTAAGGAAAATCCAGGCTGCAAATAAAACCGTATAATTTTTTCATTTTTGTGGAAAGTGTGTTGGTGTTCTTTAAATTCCATCCTTTTCTCCCCTCACTGTTCATGTAAGGTCTTTCTTATTCATCTTACACGTATCAAATACCAATAACTATGAAACATGCATGTACAACAGAATAGGCATGTCTACAATCTCCAAACTGCCCCGTCTCATAATACATGAAAAACAGGTTTTTCTGCTTTTAAGCAAAAAATTAAAGACTATTTAACAAGAAGTCTTGACTTTGGACATCAGAATAGATGTTTACTGTCTATAGCCAAGTAATCATTTCTGACATTTTAATGATTCCATTTTCTGTAAACATGCCTGCTATTGTTCAGTGTCTAGATATTGTCCAAAACCACGACACTGGCAGCCTTTGACAATCTCCATAGTTGACTGAAAAAACAGCACTATGTTAACTTGGTTTTCAGTATGTGTAGATTTCTGTTAGATGTGCCCCATCTTCAATATATTTCCATTTCAAAAAGGGGGTCCACAGGATTCAGTTTTGGGGCCAATACATTTCATTTTATATTCTTAGGGAGGTTCATACAGACGCATAAAGTTAATTTTCAGTGCTCTGCTTGTGACACAAATTGGTAAATGCAACTAACTGCTGGCTACAATAGCAAGCCACTTTCTTTACATTAAACACAGATGAATTTATAATTGTCTCTAAACTTTGAAAAAAAAATTTACTTCAAGGGTTTACTTTGAGTTAAAGTAAACCTGAAAACTATTACACAATCTGACACAAACAACTTTTTTAATAAAAGGATTTATACATTATTTCCCATGAAATTTCTCTGTCAAAGATGTGTTCAATACACATTTATGCTATTGAAAAATGAACATTTTTTGGCTCTGCCTACAGCAGACCTGACTATAAAACTGCCTGACTTTCAGGGAGTCCAAATACCACCGTCCCCATGTTGCAGCAAATCCAAACCACTGCAGCAGGGATTATAACAAGAACAGCAAACATGACCTTATTACACCATTTCTTAGGATCCTGCAGTGGCTCTTGGAAAGAGGCTTTAAGATCAATTTGCTTCATGACAAAGCTCTGAAGGGTTTATCCTCTGCATGTTTAACACAACTTAGTGCACAAGAGCCAGAGCACTCTCTTCCATTACAGTAGCCAGACATTCCTGTAATGCCTTGAATGAATAAAGCAACTGTTGCTGCTAAGAGCCTCCACACTGTGGATCACTCCAGCAGCAGGGATGCATCCTCACTCAGCACATTCATATCTAGACTGAAGGTCCGTTGGCAGTCAGGTCCAAACTGACGTCAACCAACCACCTTCCTCTTCCTGCTTGTGATGCTCTCCATAGCCACCATGCTTCTGGTCTTTTCCTGCACCAGCTCTCCAAGAGGTGATCTCACAACCACCTGACCACTTTGGAATACGTTACAAGGTGTAACTCTGCAAGGAGGCTTGTGCAACCAGTGGAGATGAGACCATCAGAGGTGTTTTCTCCTGCCAACAGTGTCTCCTCTTTTGCCTTGTTCTGAATTTCCCTCATCCCTGCATATTGTTGTCTGGTATGAGTTTTTATGTCAATTTCACCACACAAAAACAAATTGACCTGAGAATGACAGTGGCCTAAATAAAAGCAGGGCAGGTAGAGAAAGAGAGACAGCTGATATCTCCTTCTTTACAGTGTTAGATACTGGCTTGATAACTGCTCTGCTAAATGACATAAGCAAAGGAAAAACCATTTTAACTGCATTATTAAATGGGCCGAAGAGGTTTCGCCTTTCAGATCTACAGTTCTGTCTGTGTTTGGTTTTAACCTGTAAAGTAAGTTAAGAAAAACAGACAGTTCAGCTGAATGCTATACTTTTGGGGGGTTTAACAGGTAGATACAGACAGACAGATATTTAAAGACAGATGGGTAGACCTGTTATGCAGATGGGTACTAACCTTTACAGACTTTTACCAAACAGGTTCAGACATATGCAGTTACATAGATAGAGACAGACAGGTACTAACCTTTATAGACAGACGGGAGTGAGCATTATAGACAGATCGTGTAAATCTTTACAGACTTTTAGAGGCAGATGGATAGAGACAAACACACTGACATTTACAGGCAGACAGGTACAGACCTGCACAGGCATCTACAGACACAGGAGCCTCACCTGACCAGGTGGAACCAGGACACGAGGCTGTCAGCCAGTCTCTGGTCGGATCTCACGATGAAGATATAGAGGTACACGGCGATGGCCACGGTCCAGAAGAAGGAGCTGGTGTTGGCCAGTGTGGAAAGCGCCCCCTGTAGGACACAGTCCCACGTCTCCCGCTGGAACATGCGCCACGCGCCGTAGCCGAAGGAGAGCGCAGACAGCATGTCGGTGGCGGACAGGCAGACGAGCAGCCGCCGGGGGGCGCTGCGCAGCTCGGGCCACGCAATGTAAGTGAAGATGATGAGCGCGGATCCGAGCGCCGACAGCGTGCAGGAGAGCAGCACCGCCGCCTGCTCGTACACGTACAGCTCGGTACGGTTCGCCATGCGACACACACACACTGGACACACACACACACACACACACTTACGACAGGGCTGCCGAAGCCATCTTCTTGCAGTGACACATCTTCACAACGACCTCAAAAGTTCCAAAGGAAATGTGAACTTTGCGCAATATCCACTTAATTTCGCTCTCTAACAATTTTGTGGGTTCTTCATCGAAATGTAGCGCTGCCTGAAAAGACGACGATCGCAGACAGCAGATTCTCTCCCGTCTCTAAGTCCTTTCCGAATCTGCACCAACTGATTTATGTTCTGCTCGTGTCTCCTTCGCGATTTAACCGGGGACAGAGTCGCTCATGGCTGCGTTGTGGCTCATTTCTCCCGGACTCAACAGGCTTTGCAGAGACCACAGTGTGAGAGTGTGTGTGTGTTCGTCTCGCCGCCCCGCGCAACTTGCTGACTTCGCGCTCCGGGAAAACACACTTTCACACTCGGGTTCTTTAAATGCATTTAAATGGACATGAGCGCCCCTGGCGGAAGCTCTGTATAACGCTGTGCTGCGTCGCCGAGCGCCGCGTGCCGGTGGCCAACTTATGATATTTGATATTTAAATAAGAAAACTGTAAAACATACTGTGATGCACGTGCAAGAGAGTGGACTTCGCATTTCATTGGCGATGGGCTGGCACTAAAAGTTAACATTTTTTCTTGCTCTGCTGTACAACTTTAAAATTTTAATATTTTGTTCTGCTGTGCTATTAAAAAAGTTTAACATATTGTTCTGCTTTACAATGTTAAAGTTCTATTTCACAATTTTAAATGTTTAAGATGTTGTTTCGTTATACCACTTTAAAAGTTAAACATATTGTTCTGCTGTACAACTGAACAAATTTAAATTATTCTGTACGAATAAAAAATTTAAGTTTCTGGTTCACAATTAAAAACACGGTGGAGCGCCGTGCTTCTGATGGCTGCCGTCACCACTCCACCAGCAGAGGGCGCAGTTTGCCAGCACAAAAAGCTATTTTGCAAGTAGCGCTACACGTTACTTCAATTTGAATTTTAAATGAATTTTGAATGTTTTAAATCCCACTGCGAACATTAAGTTTCACGTTAGAAATGTATTAAAAGATGGTGGAACGACAAATTTACTCGTAACTTCAGCTTACAAATTGTCAAATTTATGAAGGATCTGCAGGGTGGAATAGATGTATTGTAATATTGGTATTGAAGTACACACAGTACTGTGATGAGAGAATGAGCAATATTTTGAATGGAGTATGTTTGTTGTATAATTTCAGTGTTTGAATGAGGAAAAAATGAGGTCAGAATTTAAAATATTTTTACACTGTCATTCTATGATAAAATATAATAATAATAATAATAATAATAATTAACCTTGTTGGCATAGTAATTAGGGTGTAGCTTTGAATCTGCCTCCTGCTGTCACATCCCTGCTCAAAGTACCTATCTTAAACTGCTCCTATAAAAATGACCCAACTGTATGAACAGGTAAATCATTTTACAGGTCAATGTCATGAAGTCATCATCTGTGGTAACTTCAGGTACTTAGCCTTAAACAGCCACCAATCTACAACACCATTTTGAAAAATAAAATATGTATGACCCTTTACATTGTAGAGATTAAAAAAATATGATCACATTATTCACTACAAATATCAGTTTTTAAATAGATTTTTAATAAAAACGCAAAATTACAGCATTGTTAAATGTGAAATAATGAACTAATATTGTAAGAAATCTCTGTCTACTATAAACAATCAAAATATTAAAAGTAAAATTATGGTGTCAGGACACGTTCACTGTTACACTACATTTATTTAAGGTTAAGGTTAAAGATGGAGACAAGATGAGTTGATTCTGTTTTTCATACGTTAAAATGAGATTGTTTCCTCTCAAACACTCACAATACCCTGGGTTCTCATTACAAGAGCTTGTTGGAAAACTTAAGGATGTTCATCGGTCATAAAAACTTTACAGGGCCTAAAATAATGCTGGCAAAATTTTAGCTAAATCACTATAGCTGTCTCCATTGTGAGTAAAAAAGTACAACAAACCCTCGGTATCCAAACTCTCTACAGCCAAATTTTCATTATATAGGCTGTTGAAAATCAATATCTAAATATCGGTATCTGAATGGAAAATTTTGCTACAACGAATTTTTATCCAAACTTTATCCACAATAAAAAAACACAAAAATATATTTAAAAGAAATCAACAAATGAATATGGTACAGAAAAATGATAAATTTTCCGAATGGAAACTTTGCTGTAACATATTTTTATTTGAAAGTCATCCCAAATAAAAATGTGATTAAAAATCAAAATTAATTTTAAAAAAATCAACATATACAACACAGTACCATACAGTGTACTGTAATAAAATTAACACTGTATGTACTGTAATAAAACTCTACTGTGTCCTATTATGAATTTATCCAAAGCCAGATGCGCACAGCACGGGTGTTATCAGCTGTTTCCACCTGTTTCATTTTGTATGAACACATCTGCACCAAGTTAAATGCTGGTTGTTGTATAAACATGCAAAATAATAACATTAAGTGTTTCTAATAAGGTAACTGGTGTTTACAGTGTTTATTATGCTGATGTCATGGATTGACCTTTATATTGGTGTTTTATGCTGGGCGTAAGGTGCATTATTTATTTTTCCCCATTTAAAATAATGGGAAATAGACACTCAAAAAACACACAAAATGTTTTCAAGGACAAATTCCATTCAGATACTGCAGGATCACTATACTTCTCATTACCATAACAGACAAATCTCCGACTTGGATCTTGTGTATCTTGTTGTAGTACAACCATAACACTGTAAGATGCCTCAGGCAAAGCTGTGAGCAAAATAAAGGTTAATAATCATACTAGCCACTCCTTTCAGTAAAAGCATCCCATCTAAGGAACTCTACACACGTGTGGCCTGGTGAGGTCAATTCAGATTCCCCATTTCAAACAGAAAACGTAGGAAAAGAATAAATGAGAGCAACAGTTAACTACAGGCAGACAATGGAGGCAGGAGGCAGAAGTGGAATGTGCTCCAGCCTGTTCTACAAAAAACAGTGGGTCTGCCGCTTTCCAGTGATATTGGTTTCCGAGACGCGACCAGCTAGACATCTGCTGCAACAGTCTTGTTTTTGCTCTGTGTTACGGAGACTGCGCCATCTCTGGAGGGAACTGGGCACACGGGATGGAAAACTGCTCATACGTTCAGCAGGACAGCCGGTTTGTGCCATAAATAGGAGACAACAAACATGCTCCCCCCAGGGAAACCAGCTTGGCCATTAAGCCAGAGCTCACGTTTTGCTGATATCATGAAAAGGATGTTTTTCACCAGCCAGCACAGCACTGAGGTTTTTTAAAGTCAAAATGCAGCAGCAGAATGCATCAGAGGAAAGCAGAAATAACTGATGACTTTCCTGCACTGTATCCAGCTGGCCTGGGCTGAGTCACCCTGCAGCACTGTAGTCAGCTGCACTGGAACACAAAAACCATCAGTTGCTGCAGCTCAGTAACCGCCAGAACAGAAGTTGAAAGATTGAAGAAGTGAAGTCCTTGACTAACTAGTACTTGTGTTTCTTTTAGGAATTTTGGCCAAATCTGAATCATATCAGTGTATAATAGCATTTAGAAGATTAAGACATGGTAAAATTATTAGAATTTATTTGTTTATTTGGAAAATATATCCAAATATAATCCAAAATGGAATGTTAAATGGAATTTTGTTCCTGCTGTCTTGAGACATAGGGTGTGACTGGCATAGAGAGACCCTATGCCCCCTCATGGAGTATCAGGTCCCTCAAGGAGGAACAGGCCCTGCATTGTGCAACAGGCCCCTTATGCTGTGACGGGCCCCTCATGGTGCAGCGTTCCTGTGGCAGTATACTTGCTGATTGCTTCGCTGTCAATCCTCACAACAACCAGCTAAGACACTGCCAGAGGAGCGCTCACAGCGGCTTGGTCCAACAGGTCCACCCTGGCCATCCTGTGATGCATTGGCCAGGTTTGTCTGAGGAGTGCTCTGTAACCAGGTCTGCCGAGTTCCTTGGGTCTGTGTCATGAGGGCCATCAGCATCCAAATGTTCTGAAAGGTAAGGAGAAACACTGATCAAGGACCATGCGTTTCTAACTACAAAGTTGTTCATAGAGAACAGAGATGAACAAAAACATTAATGCTTTTAACATAAAAAGAATAGAAAATTGACACCTTATGGCAATATATATACTCTTGCGAAGTGTCACACTTTTTCAAAAGCACTGTGGAATCTTCCCTTCTGTTGCCAGAATATGTTCCTTAAACTCTGAGTCTGAGTGCTTTGCACAGGAATGTGGCTAACACATAGTGCTTGTCATGCAACACTGACACGGATCTCATGTGTGAGTTACTTTGCTCAACTTCACACGGGCTCTTCCTTTAAGCACCACACAGCCTTTCTGAAAGGCTCCTTCCAGAGGTCACAGCCCTGGCTGGGACAGTAGAGCTACTGGCTTAGGACTACAAAAAAACACATACAGCACACTCTCGGCAAAGGGGCAGGACTCCCAGCCCTGTGTCACCTACAGAAACAGGGGATAACACAGTCCTCAGTAATGCCACTTTTCTCTCTTGTGCCAAACTAGAGGGACACGATCACAGGTCAGTTTATACAGCTTTGGTGGAAAGGGGAAGACAGTCCTGCTGTACTGCCCAAAATACAGAATAATCAGAAGGAACACAAAAAGTGTGAGTGTGCTTGTGTATTTATTTTTTGGAGCCAGGCCTAGGAGTATGCTGGTGCGGCAGTGATGAAGGCCTGGCTCCAGGGTTATCGGTTGGTATTCCCTACAGCCACGTTATTTTGAGAAAACAGCCTCTTTCTTTTCACTCCTGCTCAGAATGGTACACAGAGATGTGGAGGCACCTCCACCACACACAGTCACAGGGGATCTCAGGGAGAGATTAAGGGACAAAGAGACAGAAAGTAAAGGAGAAAGAGAAGCTGCTGTTAGTTTGACTTTCAAAATCCATCTGTTCCTACCAACAAAACCCTTGCTGAGAGAGGATTTCCTGATTCTCCTGAAGGGTCATAGCCACTGTCTTATCCCATCACTGACACTCATAACTACAGAACACTACAATCAGACCATCATATTCCCATATATACCATGCAGCACACTCCCATATTTTCTTACCAAACATGACCAAACAAGTGGCATATTACTGTTCCCTTAATCATTATTACAGTAAACTCAATTTTTATGAAGCACAGTAACTGGTTTTGGATGTTCAAGAGGAACATGACAGAAACACACATGCATCTCAACAACACTTCATAGTAATGGCAGTCTGTCACAACGCACATTAAACAAGAAATTATATCACAATCTACCTCTATTCAAGAGGAAAGTCCAAGTAGATTCTTAATAAAACATACTTATTTATATAAGCTTTTATAATAACATATACTTCAATAATCTGCTTTGGCTCCCCACCGAAACATAAAAACATATCTGACACAGTATAAAATATTGTACTACATCCCGTAGCTGCAGTCACTGCAAAGAAAAACAGCACACTTTTCATGACATTATTTTAGTAGTTTTAATATTTTAAAATATTTTAAGTTCACAAAATCAGGAAGCAACATTATATCTATGTCCTATCATACACAGGAAAAAAGTGGAAATGTAAATGATTTTTAACTCGAAAATTATTTAACTGGAAAGTTATTGATACGTAGAATCTCAGCTACTGTAAGTGTTACTTCTGGTATAGAAAGGTTAATGCTGTATTTGGTTGTAATAATGTGCAGTTGCCTCTTTTATACTGGAGAACAATATAATACAAATGCTATCCAGCTCATCCTCTTGATGGACATTTGATTTCCAAAACTTCATTATAGCAGAATGAACAATACAATACCCATTTCTTCACTTAGTAAATAGCTCTCTGTCACATAATAATATTTTTCTGTCTCAACGGCATTTCTTTATTGTTACATTTATGATGAGGATGATGACAAATACAGGTGTCGGAATCTGTTATAATTTTACTAGCAAGAAATACTGGAAATGGTTTCTTCATTTAATAAACCTTCCAAAATTTTCAGCAAAAAACTGTTTTGGCCAATTGAGGGATGGCTATAACCCAAAAATGACTGAATCAAAGAGCACATCCTGGTAAATGTTATTAAAAACCTAGAGATGAAAATGTGAACTGTCCCTTTAATCTGGTAAATTAAGAAGACCAGCCTCTTGGAATAAACAGAATCCATTGCCTCTCCTTTTGTAAACATACATTCACCATAATGCTCAAAATAAACAACCTACCACAGTACAAAGTACATTTTGAGCTGATTGAAAGGCAACACACTAAGCAGCCTCAGCTTTCACAGTCACAAGATGACAAGGAGTCTCAGGTGCTTCCACCGACTACCTTAGGACAGTTATCTATGGTAATGGTTTGTTTTGGTGTGTGTTCTGGTGAGTATTTAAGAGCTAGGGCTGTTTGGTGTGTGTATACAGATGATGCGAGCACATGGTGGTTTAAACTTTATTTGGTCCTCAGCAGTGGCTCTCTACCAGCTAAGTGGGCCTGAATACCACTTAGACTCTGACATGGGCTTGGGGGCTCTGAGGCTAAATACTTGTAATCTCTATCTCTGTAAAGCTCAGTCTCTGTTTGTTAGTTTGTCTGTTTCTTTTTTGTTCTTTATACACAGCTTTGTACTCCTATTAAAATCCAAAAAGGTTATTTTTACTAGTAGAGATGTCACACACAGAGCGTACAAAGGCAGGCTCCTCATGGTCCTGATGTTGATGGATTTTCTTGCTTCATACACACATATACACACATGTGCGTGTGTGCACTAACATACCACGTGTGCAAATACACACAGATGCACCTTATCACACAAACAGGAGCATTTGGTGATACATATTTTGTTATTACTGTCTAAATATTAATCCAAACATGCTGTACATGCTCTACACAGAGAGCTGCATATTCTCTCTTTTTCTCTCCCTCTCACACACACACACACACACACACACACACACTTTGTCACTTGCACAGACTCAAATTACATACATACATTACAATACATATTTACATACATTTGTACAGTTATACTTATCCATCTTGTTATGTTTTTAATTTTTTTATATTCATTTATCTTTGTTTTTATCTCTATACTGTCTTCTTTCTCCCTATTTTGTACACCATGGACCCAAGGAACTTCACTTTGTTCTCCCTTGTATACCAGCTGTATAAGGGTGTATGACAATAAACAATTCTTGATTCATGATACTTGAAAATGAAACACAATATAGTATGATGATATATAATTTATTACTGTCTGCACGTCACTAAACTGTTTCATTATAATGTTCAAGGTAAATAAAATAATACGGACAATAAGGAGTAATAACTTCTGCAAATTATTTTATTTATTATAGCTATAAGGAAAATTTCTACACAACCTCATCTGTAAATGGAATAATGTCTGTATATTAACCTTTTGATCGTGAAGATGAAAAAGGAAGGTAGAAAGTGAAAAAAAATAATTTAATGAAATAGTCAAAGAGTATTTTTGTATTTATTATAGCTTCATCTGACGATTCAGAGCATAGAATATAAACTACGAATAAACTGGGGGACAGCTGTAGAAATAAAAAGTCCTACAAATTATGTTCATACTTCATACTGTCTTAAATGTGTTCAGTGTACCCATAGTCAAGGTACTTTGAATTAAAACAGTAAGAAAACACTGTTATACATGAGTAAATCACTGTAAAGTTGGTTGTGCAACACTGTAACAAAGCACAGTGTTAGCAGTAATAACAACAGTGAACAGTGATGTAGAGATAAAGGAATGATTAAGGAACTATCACTGCTAACCTTTGTTCCATTTTCTAACTAAACTTCTAAAAGTTATGTTCAGTTAATGTATAACTGGACAGCATTACAAACCAAGTAACCTGTTTCTGAATAAAGGATCTGCTAGAGCATCTTATAATATGGTTAAGCAAATAATAACTTCTCAGTAATTCAGTTTACCTTCCATGTGTAAGAAACAAACTATTCTTTATAATTAATCAAGCTGTAAAACTGAATAATCCTCTGATATGTTCACTTATAAATGCTAAACACAAACCACAGGACAGGGCCGACTTTAAAAGATTTACCAGCTGAAGCACAGAGCACCGATAAGAATAATAAACAGTATTATCTGATTATAAACTGTTCATGACAAATAGTTACACATAAATCACTTATGGGGACACTAAACAATTAAAAAGCACCTTTTCTTAACTTATGCTGAGAAATGAAGGCCAGCAGGGGGCAGAAAGGCTACGAGATGACCCGCACAGGCACTTGACAAACAGGCTGTATGACTCTGCGTAAAACTGTTCTCCAGTAGTACTTCAGGGAAACTAATATTCGGTTTACTCTGCTGAACAGGGTAAATGCTTACAGTGTTGGCTAAATCACACACCCTTACTGTATTTCACGCAAGCTGTATTCACTAGTCAGAACACAAAGAGATGTTATGACTTGAAAATTGCTTAACTCCACAAAAATATATGATCCGTCACAACACCCAGCTGCAGGGTATTGAGGGTACAGAGTGGTACATAAACTAGGCACAAAATATGAAGACTCTACTGAATATCAGTAAAAATGCACTTTAATGTCCAATGTACTGTGATCAGAACACTCACATTGTCTGTTCTTTTAGGAGGTCTGTATTACTGCTTCTATTCACTCTCACCAAACCTTTAAATGGGAAGAAAGACTTAGTTATATCAGTCTTATTTCAGACAGATCAAAAATAATTCTTCTCTCTTATATTTTTTCTTTGTTTAATGATAATGATAATAACGGTAATAATGAACAGAAAATTCATAACCCTAATTTGGTCCAACAGCAAGAAAGATGGGAAGATGTATTTCTGTAGAATATGCATGCAACTAACCTAATTTTAAAAGAAAATGCGTAAAATGAAGTAGATAAGGATATAAACAGCATGTTCATCCCCATATTTTATTTTATAAGCGATCTTAGAATTATTTGCACCAGTGCAGAATTTGCCTGTGTTTACACTGAAAGCAATACAAAGCAAAAACCTATTATACAGTATAACCCCTTTTTATAATTAGCCTTTAGGTTATACTTAATATTTAAATTTCACTTTCAAAATATATGCAGAATCTGAGTCCTATCAAACAAAAATTTTCTAACCAAAACTACCTCCCATTGACTAAGGAGTGAGAAAATGAAAATCAAAATTCCTGGCTGTTCAAAATCAATGGCTGTTGTGAGATATAAAATATTCAGCAGTCCATTAAATTTCACCCTTTACTTTTAATTTTAAATTATTAATGTAAAAATCCCAATCAGCATCCAGATGTCAGATATAAATGTGGCAAAACGTAACTTATAGTACCTACAGATAATCTTATTGTAGGACGGATCCATCAGTCTGACGTCAATTTGCAGCACCTGGAGTAGGAATCATGAAAGCTTAGCTCTGCATGGAGGGGGAGACGCAGCTGATGGTGGCAGGATAGGCCTCAGTAGGGTCTGTAGACAAAAGCAGGAGAGAAAAAAAATGTAATAGTCAATAAAAAAGTTCAAAAGAGAAAACTGTTTTCATATTTGGCACTCAGGCTTTTGTTTGTCTGAATCTTGCAATGTGTACATTCTTAGGTACCGTAGGCAACAAACGCTGTGGGGATTTAGCTGCCCCCCATGGACAAGATTAATGGGTCAGTAGTATCTAGTATTGAGTGTGTCTCTCAAATGAAGATGCTTTAAGAAAGTAAAAGCTTTTTCAAGGAGATGCTATTTTTGGAGTTGAATGATCCACTGTAAATGTATAGCTAATCAGTATCTTTAGTAGTTTAGTAGTAGTCTGTTGTGGTCATGCTAAGGCAATACTTTCTGTGTTTCCACTTTGGCTTAGCTTGCTGGAGTGTTTGCACTTGCCATCAGGCGTGGTTGGGATGCCTTTCACTAGACGTAATAGGCGATGGGGTGGTGCTGAGATGGTGTGAGCAACACAAGCAGGACTGTGGAGGTTTGTGGGGGTGTAAATATTTTATTTCTGATGGAAAGGTTATTTCTGAGGGTGCAGAGTAGTCTAATAATTCTTACCCTAAAAACCATTTGAAATTTCAGTGGTCTCGCTTCATTTCTGAACTGATTTTACCCAAACATACTGTGCTTACAGCATGAAGTTTGCAACCAAAGTGAGTGGCTTTAGAGTCAATGAAAACAAGCTTGGTATAGTTGGCCATTGCACTGGTATCAAGTGATGATGCTTTAGAAGAATATCCAGAATGAGTTTTCAAAAAGGAGATTAAAAGACACTTCTGGGCACTTGACCATGATGACAGGGTTCAAAACCACATTTCAACTGCTTACCTCACCTTCTTCTCATTACCATCACCCCGGTACCTTTCACTACCTAAGTCTTGAACTGAAAATGAAGACCCATAAGAAACTGAGCTAAAGTGTCAGTTGGTGAAGAGGCTGTGATGCTCTCCAGTGTGGGCAGCTCTCTACACAGTTGCACACACATTTTGCCCTACAGTCCCTCTATATTTCTGCTAATTTCTTATTGTGTGGCCAGCAGTATTTGCTTGCATATTTCATATTTAAATCACACATCTAATGCCTTCAAAATCCCTGTAGTGTATTCACTGTGCCACATTTACTATACCATAGATGAGACATACATTTATTTGTTTAGCTGACATTTTTCCTCCAAGGCTACATACAATTTTAAGATACTTATCCATTCATACAGCTGTGTAATTTTTACCAGAACAATTTTAGGATGAATACCTTGCTCAAGGGTACTATATGGAGGTGGGATCCAAACCTGGATCCATGAGCTGGAAAACAGCAGCTCTAATCACTGCACTACCTGCTGCCACCCCCACATTGCTTTAAATCATTTATACTGTGATACACTGTGTATACAACTATAATCCAGAAGGGCAAAAATATAAAATGTGGTTTTCTTACCCATACTGCAACATTCGCAGGTGGCTCCTGGCAGTCAGCTGCAGTACTTGGTAGGTGTCTCCACTTCCAAAGTTTCCTCTTTGTGTACAGGGTAGCTTGCTGTCCCATTTCATGGTACAAAACTTCAGCAGTGCATGAAACTCCTGGGGGGAACAGAAACAATAAACCCGACTTGCTGTCAGCAATGCCAGCTGTGTAGTGTGTAGCAACACCATGTGGCGGCCCTGCCTTAACAGGGGAAGTTGACATTTTGAATAAATCAGCTGTATTCTGAAATTCACGTGAGTCCAAATAACCCCATTTAGAAATCCTACTGCTTCCATAGTTTAAAGACTGTAACACTTCACACACTTCTGCCTTTACAAGTGTACTCTGCTGCACAGTTTAAGACATACTCAAGCATGTTATGTCTGCACATGGATTTGCCTATTTAAATTTTTAAAACCAAGCCTCTATAGAAAAGTTTTTTTGTACTTTTAAAAACCTCCTGACTTTACAGAAACAAGGGGAATTTAAAGAGGGAAATCATGCAGTAAAACAGTGAATCATGCTGTAGTGACTGTAGAATCTGTGTGCTTTTATGACTGCATTCATAAGAGACTTTCACAGTTTCATTCTGACTGTTTACAGTACTTTGTTTTTAAATTAAATGAATCATCAGAACTTACATGAGTTTCTTCTTGAAACGACAAGACAATTACGATTTATCTGAATAAAAGCAGCATTTAACAGAACTATGTGAAGAGTAGTTTTGACCCTCAGATATTGTGTCAATATAGTCAGGCTGAAGAATTTGTTGTTCTGCACAGAAAAGTGGCACCATAAAGGAAACATTCCTGAGAAAAACTACAATCTCCATGCTCACATTTTGAGATTACTGGGAATTTGTCAATATATAGTCAGATTAAGATAAGGAATGTTGAAACTACCATAAAGATGTCTAGGGATCAGTATGACTTCAAGAGCACTGAAATCGCCACGTTACACTTTCCAAAGGCACACAGAAGTGCTGTCTGCAGGTCTGGTGTTACACGACTTTCCTGTCAACTTTTTTTCTTGACAAGAATAAAATCCATCATAGTTGTTGATAAATACCAAGACCTCAGATGAATTAGCCTAAACATCTATGACCAACTTTATAATTTAAGCACTGATTTTACAATAGCTATGGTGATATAAAATTGAAATGCTTCCATATGTAGCATTGCATCTCAATTACACTATTTTAAAGACCTCAGTACTTCAAAGCAGTCTCTTACATTATTAGAAGCAAAGCTTCAGTTACATATTTTATATACACATTATGGTTCATATTTCTCATCAGCTACAGTTCCTTGTTAAACTGGAGGAAAGAAATCGCTACACTTAAAGTATGCTGTTCATTTCAAGATAATTTCAAATATGGGCCTTGCTTTGTATAGTGCTGTATTATCTGTGCTGAACATGAACAAAAAATGACTGGTCCAAACATGACTTCTTTTGTGGGGGTCCAGTTTATGTCTGTTACCATAACTAGCTACACTAGGCATTGAATGCACCAGGTTGTTCTGCTCTACAGCATATAATTATTAAAAAATGTATTATTAACAGCAATTAATTGAGTAAGGGGCTTATCATATTCTCTAATGAACATAAATGCTTCATTATGGCTAACTTTTTTTGTAAGGCATGCTAAAATAATCAATGTTAGACTGACGTGCTGTGTAATGTGGATTCATCTGAATTCTTCACATGACTACCGTGTAGTCCTTTCATCCATATCCTGGAGGATAAGAGCCTGGAGGGGCCACATTTGGGCTTGTTTTAGTCCCTTAAGGGAGCTCTTGTCCTTGTTCACCACTTTTGCCCTACCACTTCTATAATAAACTTTAAGAATCTTGGGATCATGTTTGAGGCACCTTTTGCTGTCCAGAGATGGCGGATTTGCAATACACCAGTGTAATGTATTCACCCATTCTGCTATCAGTTGATGAAAGCATCTGCCACTGTGTTTTATTTGTCTACTATAACATGGTGTTGTCCAGAGTGATGTAAGGCCGACATGGTGTAGTGCAAATGGAAAGAAGCTGCAGATAAATTTTGTCCTCTCTCTCCTATCTGCAGTGGGCTCCCAGCATCCCACAGAGCTGACCACATATGAGATGTGTCACTTCGTCAGGTCATATCTATTCCCCCAAAGCAGTGATTAATAACAGAAATGTTAAAATCAATAAGCAACACTTCTGAAAAGCTCTGTTGTACACAGAAGCAAGGTTGTACTTGGTGTACTGGTGAAAGCACTGAACTGGATTATCGTTCATGTAAAGTCATGTAAAGTAAAGGAAGGTCTGTATCAACTAAGCAAATGAAGAAGCTGAATTAAAGAAACACTCACAAACTTTGTGAAATGGTTGAAAATGCTTCACATTAATTAGAAGTGTATTGTTAATGTAAATGCAAGCCCCAATTAAGCATATAGGTATAACTATATACAAGTGCTATCACTACCATAAAAAGACATAAGCTAATTTATTTAAATGCTTATTTAAACTTGTTTAAATACATAACAACTAACATAAAGTGAATTGCAAAGTCTACTACTGTATTACATACAATTTTATTCAAATATAAACCATTGTTTTATTTGTTTTATGGCTTTGTAAGATGCATACAAAGAGGTCAGGTAAGAGTGAAAATTAAGCACCTGTTCATAAAGTGTTGAGTGCAGTGCAAACTGGAAATTTTCATCTACACACCCTTGGCAAACAGCAACACTTGCATGTGTTCCTGTCAACATCTTTTAAACGGTTATATTTAATGGTATTTAGTAAGTATTTAATTTAGTATTTAAGTATTTAATATTTAATGCTATATTGTGTACCATATATGGACAGAACATTTCTTTAAGAGCACACATACAATGGTTGAACATCAGTGGATTGCAGACATCTGAGCCACAAAGCAAGCATGTCAGGGCTCTTTGCAGCATACCAGCAGTTTTACTGTCACAATCTAACACACCAGTTTTACATGGGTGTCTACTGTATGACCACACTAACTGTCCTCAGAAGTCCAGAAGAAAGCGAGACAAAGGTCAACAATCCTTAATCCACAACCCCTGTAGACAAATATTTCTGATTTTAGACAGGTAATTTGCTGCATATACCACATATTACATAAGAACCCCAGTGGGGTCTGGGGCAGCACCCCGTAATCAAACACGTTAATATTTCTGCAGCAAAACATATGAATATTAACATTAAATTAAAAAAAAGACTAAAAGTAGTACTACATTTCATTTATGGTTTATTTGTATAGTAATAAATGGGTAAATGAAATAATGAGTGTTGTTGCTAAACTTATAAAACAATTTTCAGTTTTCAGAGCTCTTTTCATATTTTGGAACTGCAGATAAGTGATTATGGTGTTGTATACAATTTTCCACAAGAATCTCTGAATACTGGAATAACATAAATTGCGACATATAAGACATGCATAGGACACTGTGCAGTGGAACTAAGTGAATAACATGCACATTTTAAACTGCAGTTCTCATCACATTAGAAACCAGAAAAAATATAATTGCTTACATTCACCCCGAAAAGGGGGAAAAAAATGATTTATACTGTAGCTCTTAAACTGATGCATTTAAGCCACCTCAATTCCATTTACATTTAAAATTCATCAATAAAAATGTATAGATGACCTGAATAATATATAATTTTAATTTATAGAATGAGCAGCAAGAGAATGAATTAAAAGATTTAACAGCATTATCAATGCCACTTAATAAGCATTTACAAAAAGATGATGGTTGTGAAAATTAAATTCTGTTTTTACACTGTCTTCCATAGGACCCACTGAGACACAGCTGGACCAGTCAGTTTGCTGCGGTTCCATTACTGTGCTCAGCTGTGGTCAGTCTTACTGTGGTGCACAGAAACACAAGGAGCAGAAGAGCTGTCACTGGGCAGTCTGCAGCTCCCCAGTAAAATGCTCTGCTGCAACATAGAGTTCTGTGCTTTCTACATCAGGTTGTACGTCACTGCTGGCAAAAAACGTGAGCACACTAACCGGCATGCTGGCCGGCAGTGTGACCAAGTGCGTCCTGCTGAACTTTAGCATGCTGCCTGCAGCCGTACACAACTGACCAAATGCCACAGACATCCAAAAAGGATGACAATTTTAATTAGGACAACCTATTATGTTGAATTAAAATGTAAATATTTCTAATTAAAATTATTATATTGTTTTTAATATTTCTAATCTTGCAGGATAAACTGAAAACCCTCTTGTGTTAAACCTAGAAGGTCAACTGTCAAAGTACACATGAACTGCACATTGAGCTTTAGCATCATCTCTGCTCCTGACCTGGCCCTACCCTCACATCCTGCTACCATGCCATCTGGCACGCTGCTAATGGCCATCTGCATTGTGCACACTTTGTAAGATTTACTTCAGAGGGAGAGAGAAAAGACTGAGACGATGCAAAGATATCCATTGCACAAGCAAGTCCAGGGCTTACTGCATTGATTACATCATCACAAGTGGAACAGTAGAAGGGACAATGCACCAACTGGGGAACCTATGGCAGATCCTACCTACAGCGCCTCCCCAGGGTTTTTTCCAGCATGAAGGCAGAAGGCACTTCCGATTGCAGAGTCCTCACACCTCACACTGTAAAACAGCTCCCCACAATCCTATCCCCGGACTCCACATAAGGAGTGTGCCGAGGGGTGGCAGCGCACACTGCAGAAACTCACCATCACTTGTACAAATCACCAGGATAGGGCCTTGAGCAAAAGTACTGCACTTCTTCTTAACAAGTGAAATGCGGCAGCCGTATACTTGCTTGTATATGCACACACACACACACACACAACACTCAATACACACGTGCGTATACGTGCACGTACGCACACACTGCAACAGTGCTCTGGAGAGAGGAGGGAGCGAGAGCTGCAGAGGACGATAGGTGAGTGAGTCCAACTGCAGCCGTCTGCTTCCTGGCCATGAAACACAAGCCATGCCAGTGAGGGACAAATGGGACACCAAGTCTGTCCTGATACACGTAGTGACCATTCTTCATCTTTATTCTTTAACGCATGTGCCCACAGTGACAAGTCTGCACCCCTTGAAGTCTGAAGTGGTGTTATGTGCAGAAATTCTACATGGCTGTGTGTTGCTTGATTAGTGTGAGTACAGTCATTTCAGCCCTTTTTAAATTTTTTTCCCAGTATTTTTATAGCCATCCCAGTGAATTGAGTCGTTGCACTTCTTTACCAACACTGAAAGAATAATCCACATTAGACAAGAAAACAAAGCAGCAGGAAAACCAACAAACAAACAGGTAGCCTGCTTTAGGAATACGCAAAGGCACCGCAAAAAGGTCAACAGAAAGGCTGGTGCTGGATTGCATCCCACACTAGTAGTAAGGATCTGTAACAGTACAGTCAGCTGCTGCTTCATTGTGGGTGCCATGGGTGCCCGTCAGTTGTGTGTTACCTCATTAACAGTGGAATGATGTTGGGAGGACAGTGACCCAACAAGGAGGGCTGCAAGGGGCTTTGACCACACTTTATATTGTGATATACCTGCAACCGTCAGCAGCCCCCAAGATTAACACTCAGTCTGCAGTTCCTTACCTGATGAAGAGCTTTGCATCTTGCTGTACAGGTGAGCGTGGATGTGGTCCAGTTCACAGCACCTTGGGGCTGTCATGTCTTGCCTGGGCCTCATAGCAGCAACTATAAAACCCCCCACATACATATACACACACTAACCTGCCCCAGTCCTACAGTCTGGTTAGCAGGAGGATCAGAGTTAGACCAAGACTGCCTTGAGCAATACAGCACATGCTCAGGAAGTAGAAAAAAACCTGCTGGGTCACTGCTACAATCATGCTGCCATATAGAGGTCATATGCATTTGTCCATTTTAAACATATTACAGCAATGACTTTTAAGTTCTTTCAAATGACAGTGCAATAATGTCAGTGATGTAACTGAATTCATTAAGAAATTAAAGCTGACAGATGATAGTCATTCAAGATCCTTTTAAAAATCCTACCTATGACTGCTGTGGAAACATCGGCATTACGGCTATCGGCCAGAGAGCCGTGCAGCGCACAGGAAAGCTCTGGTCCTTTAAGAACAAGCCTTTGCTGAGGTAAAGTATAAAGTAGTAAAATAAGAAGGAAATAAAACAGCTCTGATCTGCTGAAGTAGCAGCAAGCATTGAAAAACAACTCCTAGTAGGAGCAGAGGAAAGAGGAATGCTAGACAAGGAATGAAGTTCTTTATACTCACAGAGGCGTCCTGGGGAGGAGTGCTGGAGAGCACTGTGTGCATTTGAGGCTCAGTGAACTTGACTGCAGTACTGCCTTGTGAAGAGAATGACATTGTTACCCCCCCCCCACTCTCCTTACTTGCCGCGGCAACACAAACTGCACAGCTCAGCAGTGCTCTCCTGACTGCCGCAGCAGCTCCTGCATGAGCGCTGCGTGTGTGAGGACACGGCGCTTTTAAAGGGGAATGCCACCCTAAGGGGTCAGTGCATGCGTCGCCCACTGCCTGTCACCCGCGCATGGGGACAATGCACCTTACAGCCTGGGAAAGGGTGATCGGTGCTGCACAGCTGCACAGCCGCACAGCCACACAACCACTGACACTGCCACACAGTCCATCCCTTTCCACAGCAACACCATAAGAAGCCGCTTTTAATTCCACTAATAAAGGTGAGGAAAAAAAAATATGATTGGGAGAGAGACTATCACACGTGTGAAACAGCTGTTTCAAATTTGCACATTACAAATCGAGAAGCAAGTCTGTGCTGGAAAGATTATAAAATATTTAGGCGATATCCACTATGGCCACTGTGGCAAAAGCATCATGCATCTGGCAGAAAAACAGAATGAAGATTTTTATAAGGACTGAAAGAAAATTGCTACTTTTCAAATCAAGGTGTAGGTGTAGCTGATGTTCCTGTGGTAGCAAAATGACACACTACAATCTAGGGCAGCAGGTAACATAAAGCCCCAGATTTCTGGCTACAACTTAACAATATTTCACAGTAAAATCGTGCCACTGTATAAATTAAAAGCTCTGCTTTCGGAGAAAAACATCTGCTAAGCATCACTACAACACAACAACAATAATAAAAATAATATTAATAATACAGATTGGCTAACATTCAGTGTTTCTGCAGCTGTGCCAGTGCTTGCAATCTCAGCAGAAACCGGGGTCTTAAGGGTTTACTCCAGTACCTCGTGCGAACAGAGTAGCTGCATACTGGCCAGAAGTGGGGGTGGAGACAGTAAAGGGCAAGGCAGTTGATGGTGAATGTTCTACAGCTTAACCTTGACTGTCAAACCCTGCTCAGGGCTGATTTCATCACAAACCCTATTTGTTATAACTGTACAGTAGGGGCAGCATCTCTCTCTCTCTCTCTTTCTCACACACACAGACACATACACCATTCCTTTGTTTTACAGCTAACATGCGCTGCTTGTGGTGCAGTGGTAGCTATCACATCTACACATTACATGACTAACTACAATGGCTCTGTGTATAGGAGTTTGACTGCTTACAATAAGGTAAGGTGAAGTTCCATTTAGGACTCTATTACTCTAGAAACAATGTGACATCAATAGACCAGGCCTTGACTGACAGCATGATAACCATAAGCCAGGGAATCAGTCTTATCACTGTATCCATAAAGCACTTTTGGTCTAAACACTATTCTCACATTTTCTTTAACCATTACATTTTTTAATTAGCCCTTTAAAATCAAGTTCCAGGTGCAAAATATCCACCTTGTATAAATATCTAATGCAGCAGCCATAGAATGTTTGTAACTTTGAAATATACAGTAGAATCACAAACTATTTGGAGCTAGCTTTAGACAAGGCATTTCCCACAAGCCACTCGGACAATGTCCATGTTTCACCAGATTTCAGCTTCAGAATTCACCCACAAGACACATAATCCACCATACTAGAGCCCTCAGGATAAAAAAATGAATTTTTTGTGGCCTCTTCTGGAGAATTTGACGTAGTAGAGGATTTAGAAGGAAACAAGCTAATGTGTAAAAACATAAAGCATAACAGATTTTTCTTTTTATTACACTTCTACTTGAACTGTTACTACTTCATCATTAACAGAGCAATAAATGTAAATACTGAGTTCATGTGTCAGCTTTCTCACAGTACAGGATTTGTGCAATTTGTTGAAAATAAAAAACAATTAAAAAAATTTCTGTGCCACTGGATAAACTTTAGGGGATGCAGATATTTCTTTAACCATTAGCTAGACATTAGCTATAATTCATTACAGAGAAAGCAGCAGCTACACTAATGTTCACCTGGTGGGCTGTTCAACTGTAGGATGAGTAAGGTACACAGACCCCAGTACATCATTTAACCAGCCAAAGCTGAACAAACGGTTGGTTGTAAAGAGGGTTCCTACAGAGAGCTATCAACACTTTACTGTGTGAGATCCACAAACAATTCAAGCACTGGGATTTTTCTCAAAGTCAGTCCAAAGCTAATGCTAATTTTACTTAGACAGTTACTTACACTATGTTTGGCAAAGTCTGTAGGTATTCAGCTGGTCGACAGTATGTTTGATACATATGTTACTCAAGCTGTATCCAGCTACCCGGCAGATACTACCTGCTGTGGGCTGGGGGTCAGACCTCCGCAGTGCTGGACTGTTAAGCATGGATAATCATCTTATTGATTCCACTCCACCACACTGCCCTATAAATTGTCGTTCCTGCCAGTAATCTGTTTTTATATACAGAATTCCTCTTACAGAAGAACCATCTAGACCGGACAAAGAATATACAGACAGATGCTCTGTTTAAAAAGCAGAAAGTCATCGGAAATTCAGCATATTTCACGTGGCAAAACAAAAATAAATTTTTTAGGGCCAAAAAATAAATTGTATCCCAAAATATCTGTAATAAATATGAAGTGGGGACATAAGAATAATGTAAAGGAGTGAGATTAATGTAGGAATCAAGTAATGAAAAACACACAAAACCAGATGGCTTTACAACAGTACAAAGTTTAGAAAGTTCACACTGTGCTGCATAAATAGTAAAAAATGCAAGTTGTGGGAGAAAATCAAAGCTGAAAGACTTAGTATTGCAATTATATTATTTGGGGTATTATATTTGATATAATATTCATTTAAACTGTGGAAGGTAGACAAAATAAAGAAAACCAAACAAAAAACAGCTGAACTCTGAATAAACTAAAACATCAAAAGGCTTCTATACAGGAAAGTCATTTTAAGTATAATATCAATTAGCTTAAAAACAGCATTTGGCAACAAAAACTACACTGCCAAACAGAAACGTGGCTTGCAAGTTGGAGTTCAATGACAGGAAGCCACACCAAAAACAGCATAAAGAAGCAAAAAAGACAAAAAAAACCCTTGGTGACCCAGTCCCAACAAACACTGTGTATGGTGACTTTCACAAGGATGGTATTTATCACAGCTCTACCCTTCAGAACAGTTGCACCCAAGGCCAGTGTTCAGAACATCTTCAACCTGAAAAAATGGCCACAAATCCCAGACCACTGTAAACACAGTCTCATGAACCACCCTTTATTCTGCCTCGCTACAACTGGATGGGGTTTTTGCTTAGAAAAAGTTTAAGGATTTCTTCAACTCAGCTTGCTGCCAAATGTTTAAAATGGTAGTGGCTCTATAATGGCGTGAACAGTTATCTCATAGTACCGACAGGGTCTCTGTTCGTGGGATGCATAGTAACTTCACAGGCAAGAAATATGAAGACATTTTAAGAGATCATGGACACCAACAGGAAAACAATAATACAAAAAGCCCTGTTGTGCCTGTGTTGTTCAGGTGTAGGTTACAATCCAGTTCGGTATGTGTCAAGTTTGCATATCTGCATGGGTTTCCTCCCACAGACCAAAGATGTGTGTTTCAGTTTAAATGTTCACTATAAATTGCTCATCCTCATACTCCAGGTTGGGGGTTGGGTGTGGGGCTGACAACCCTGCCCATAAACATAAAATTGTCTCAAAACCTCAAAGAAAGCCAAACTGGGTGGATCTATTGGAGCATGGAGAACACTGGAAGTTGGACTTGAGGGAGGCCATGGTTGTTTGGGGACTGTAGCACTATGGAGGTAGTCAGCAATGCCATGGTGGACACACAGGTTCCTCGTGATATTTCTATATTCCCAAACAATAACACGCCCATATATGTGTTTCCATGTCACTGCCAACTACTGATAATATACCATAAATACAGAATAAGCTTTTCTCATTTGAACATGTAAATAGGACATAGTTTTCTGAGTGAACTCTGAAGCTTAAAATATCATCACACAGTGTGATTTCTGTCCACTATGAAAATGTTCTAAATTTTATAATTGTGATTTCTAATGCCTTAAGTAAAAATTAAAATGAACTGTGTGCCAAACATGGCCATGAAGGAGGTGTTCTATAAAAGATCAGGAGGTTGGGCCAAACAGGCATTTTTATTCGTGCAAATTTTCAGTTAATAGGAAAAAATACTTATTTATCCATCCCAGTCCATCTGTCCTTCTGTTAGAATCTTGTGTAAAACTCCCTGTAAAAACGCCGAGCAAAGAGTCTGTAGAAACAGTAGACACACTACACCTTCTTTCTTCCGTTAAAAAAAAAATCAATGTTTAATTCCAGTAGGGACCCCAAACTATTAAAAGGGACACCTACTAAGAATCAAAAAGTTTAGATCTCACCCAACGTCCTAAGTAGACAAAACTCATACTCTTACACTTAATGTAAAAACTTTGAAAACGTTTCTCGACTACACAACAATATTTTAAATCATTAGTTAATCCAGAAAGGAGCTGCCTGCTGTATAAAAACGAGAATCAATTTCTTGCCATTACTGACTTTACTGATCATAGGAACATTAAAACACGGATATCATTAATGTTAGATTAAAACTGAACCTGAGTTTGCTTGAAGGAAGTTTTCACAGGCTCGTGTCATGAGGGCCACCATGACTGTTTCTAACGCCCGTTGCTTCTCTGTTCCTTCCTGCACCCGAGGCCGCACTTTAATAATTAGATATTTGAATATAATAAGCAGCTCTTACCGGTGTGCGCGGCTGCCCATTTACCTCATTCACTGTATTCACTGTCCCGGCAGCTTCTGCTCCTCCGAAACAGTCCGCGCACTGCAGTAATAATAAAATTAATCTTCCCCAAAAGTTGCTCATAGATCAAGCTGCTCAACTGTCGAGGGGGACAGTTGGTGATGCTTGACACTACGTGTCAATGCATGTCCATTCTGATCCGGATTGAAAAAAAAATCGATAAAATGACGAGTTAGATGAAACTGAAAAGTCGCGGTGGAGAAGGAAAGAGCCGGTGATACGACTGCTGGGCTATAGGGAGCATTAAGGCGGGACTTGGGCGCCGCTTGGGCGGGCAAGTCGCGACTTGTCTGAAGGTTGCGGGGACGAGCGAGCTGCACGCTCCGCGACCGGCCACCTAGACTGTCAGCTGCCCACGCTGCTCATGTCGCACCTTCCTATTAACCGCCTTTTCCCTCTGATCTGTCTTACAGACGTTTCAACGATTTTTTTCTGCTGAATGTTGTCATTTTGCATTCAGAATCACTGCTGTACCTTTACGAACTAAGTTAACAAAAGTTTATTTTCTAATGGTGACCGTTAATTTAATTTTTTTTTTAAAGAGACACAGAATGGCAGAGGAAGAGGTTCTCAACATCATCCTGCAGTCTCTATTAGGGACAGCTTTCTAATACCGGGTTGGACCCCCCTTTTGATCCCAGAACAGCCTGAATTTTTTGTGATAGGGTTTTAAGATGGTGCTGGAAACATTGCTTAGAGATTCTGGTCCATGCTGACGTGATTGCACCAGATAACTGTGCAGATCTGCTGTTCTGCCGCATCTTAAAGGTGCTCTACTGGAATCAGATCTGGTGACTGGGGAGGCTATTGAAATTCACTGAACTCATTGTCATGTGCATGGTACCAGTTTGAGATGGTTGCTCTGACATGGCATGTTATCATGCTGGAAGTAGCCATAAGAAGATGGGTAAATTGTAGCCAGTATGTAACTGTGGCATTCAAATGGTGCTTGACTGGCATTAGAGGGGCCAAGAAAACATTTCCCACCTCATTTCACCACCACCAGCCTGAACTGTCAACATAAGGCAGGTTGGGTCTATGTCTTCATGCTGCTTACGCCAAATTCTGACCTTACTATCTGCGTGACACGGTAGCAATTGAGATTCATTAGACTAGGCAAATGTTTTTTCCACTCTTTAACTGTCCAGTTTCAGTGAACCAGTGCCCACTATAGCCTGTTTCCTGTTCTTGGCTGACAGGAGTGGAACCCAGTGTGGTCTTGTGCTGTTGTAGCCCATCTGATACAAGGTTTGTGTCATGGGTTCAGAGATGCTTTTCTGCCATGTTGTGGTAGGGGAAACATCACTTCTGGTGAGAGACACAGACTCAACAAAGTCATAAGGAAAGCCATAATTCTATGAGAGTCCTGATTTGATGGAGGCCGTGGCAGAGACCAGGATGAGGAAGAAGTTACAATCCATCACAGACATTGGCTCATGTCCTCTATATGAAGTGATCACCATAAGCTGTTTCATCTATGAGGTTATTGAACCCAGCTGCAGTAAGAAGCTCATCTGGGGGTTCTTCTTACCAACAGCTATCTGCCCCAAAAATGCCACTCAAGGACCCATCAACAATTATACTGTCTTCTGCCATTTAGTGGGTATTTATTCATTTTGCACCTTGTTAGGTTTCTTATGAGTGACTTATGTTCTGTGTCTTGTGTCCCACTAAAGTGAATTTCCCTCTGGGGCTTAGTAAAGTTCTCTTCTATCGTATCAAGAACAGCTAAGTTATTACTACACGTACTCGAAATACAAAGGACCCACATTTACGACAATTAAAAACAAACAAACAAATAAATGAACAGTTGTGATAATTACAAATGAAATGGATGAAAATGGTAAAAAAAAATTGTAATGATTTTCAGGAGTTTTGGTAAGTGAATGAGCATCTTATAGCTAATTAAAACACCTGTTCGTGAACTTGTTGTACAATATTCAATACCTGTACAAGTGATGTTCAACATACAGCAATGACAGTGTCTGCCGACAGCCATACGAAAGCATAGTCAGAACTACAGGACAATTGAGCACTTCCAGCTTGTACTGTAGATGAAAAATGTTATGACATTGTTGAGGAGATACATTAAAATCCACAGTATGTGTGTGTGACATCATAACAACTGCATAAGGAATGGGATCACAGTGCTAAAACATGGAGGCAGTATCCTGCCCACACAGTGAGAAACCATGTTTTCACATCTCACATAGTGTTAGTTGTTACCACTGGTATATCACACATAGACGTAGACGCAGCGGGCTGACTTGGCACATGTGTTTTCTTTACTTTACATCTCACAGAACTGAACTCACACTGAAAACCACTTTCAAGTGCCCCTCTCATCTTCTATGCCATAATGGAGTGTATCCTAGCCCAGTGAGACAGCGTCACAAGACAAAGAACAACTGACACCACATGTAGACATGATAACATGCAGTAAACTTCTTCCCTCGACTGCTGCCATGTCCCCCATAGCACCACTTCCGCTTCTGCACCAGTTGCACCCCTGACTGATGACCGCCCATCAACCAGCTTAGCAGGCTTACTGATGGAACAGTCCCAAGAGATAACATTGCTTGCACTTATCACATCTCACTGTTGTGTGCCACATAATGCTGAAGCATTTAAATGTTATGAACATACTGTAATTTTTTAAAAGAAACTTTAGTAAAGAGTACTGGATTGTTTAATAATGGCATGGGTAATAAAGAAATGGCTTACATATTATACTATGGCCAGAAATAAAACAAAACAGGTAAAAAAACATGGACAAATATTGAAAAGAAGTTACTGTATGGTGGACTACACACTTAGAAATGATCACTCTGTCAGGAGTATGATCTGTCTTGTGACCAGTGCGACCTACGACCTGACTGTCAGTCCCTAACTGGTTGTAAGTCGAGGGCAGTCTGTAGTAACAGACAACATCTATATAGACGTTACTCTGGTGATCTGGTGTGTTAAATACCTGTGCAAAATCAAGTTGTATGTTTGTAGTTTAGTTTAATTTCATGTTCTGTATAAATACTGTGGTGAGCAGGACTGTGGGCTTTGGTGCAGAGAATGAAAACAAGAGCATGGTTTCCATAATGATGATTTTATTAAAAGAAGGCAGTGGCAGTAGGTTGCTGCCAAGAAGGATGTATGAAATACTTGTTTTTTTAGCCTGAAGACTACAATCATCTAGGAAGTTAGTTAACCCCGGAGCCCATCTTTCTGACCCACAGGGAGCATGTGAACCCCACTATCTATTCTATCTATCATCTACTCATGATTTCAGTTTGTCTGTGTTGTCTTGTGTCATCATGGGCTCTGTTTAGTGTTTTGTGATCTGTGGTCCAGCAGAAACTATATATTGTTCTCTGTTGTACATCTGTGTAACGCAGAAGAACAATAAATGAACATTGAACCTTGAACTATTTATGGGTACTTAGCACTCCTACCCCAAGGGGTGCCCTCCAATAGCATGGGGTGTTACAATATACAGTGATACATGATATCAATACATGCATATAAATTATTGATATAATGTATATTTGTGTACAATTTATTGAGAGTTAGAACATACAAAGGTTTGGCTGAATAATAGCAAAGATGAATCAGCAAGGATGAATCAGCTGTTTAATACAGTTTTTCCTTGTGAAAACTACCACCAGATTTTAATGCAATTTCTCTATTTTTTATTTTAATTTTTTGCAAGCAGACTTGGAGAAGAGGGTAGTAGTAATAAGGCACATCATGCTACACTAGGGCTTGTTAAATTATTATTCTTTATTTATTTTAGGGCTTGTTAAATTATACAGCAGATCTTGTCATGTCCGGCGGTGGACTAACAGAGGGCGCTGTTGCTGCTCTTGGTATCTCATTAAATCCACTTTCAGGTCCAGTGAGCGGCCCACTCAACAATGCACTTTGTGGGTTTTCCTTTTATTTCACTGGTTTTATGAATTTTATTCATAAATCTCTACCGTCAGGAGGACATATTACTAAGCTCAAAAATGTATTATTTAAATATGCTTCTCTTCACTGTGGCACTGCTTCATAAGCTTGAGCTCTTTAAAATCATTCAGTTCATGTTAACTTATCTGACACGTTTGTTCAGGTGGGGTAAACTTGACGATCAAGTTCACAAAGATGTACTTGTGCGCACAACAGAGTAATTTTACTGTAGCAGCTCAGGGTCAAAGGCTCTGGAGGAGGAAGTTCCTAAAGCAGCAGCTGATACTGTATTGAATATGCAGAGTGAGTCAAAAGTCTGGAAAGAACCAAATATTTTTAAGATGCCCGATGTTGGACTGATCTAACAGTGCAATATTGGAGTGGACCAGTAGGCAACGTCTTGAATATCTTAAATTATTTAGGTGTTTCAAGTCTGTTTACTCATTCTGTATATTTTTTGTGTATGCGTGTGTAACTGGCGATTCCACCATTCGCTCACGCAGCAAGTCTGCCGACGTCACCCGGAAATCCTTGTCACGTGGCCTCGCTCGAGCTCGGAAGCGAGGATGAAGTACTTGACGGTGGTTCGCGCTTGGGCCAGGTAGGATCTGTGCTTCTCACTTAGACGCAGCTCTGCTAAGCACTTTCTAATATTACGTTGGGTTGCGCTGTGCTGATCTGCAGCTCGTTTGGGGGAATATGGATGCAGTGGTGCAAACGAGGCTGTGTGAGCGCGCGCCGTGCATGGAGCGACAGGTGGACCCAGCCTCGCCGCTACCGACCTCCTGCACCGATCGCTGCGATCAAAACCCTTTTGTTTAAAGTGTCTTCTTGCTTCCTGAATTTTTTAAACTAGTAACGTTTAAAGTTGGATTTCTCACTTTGTACATGCATTAAATATGTTTACACCTGCATTGTGCTAAGGTGTTAAATTAAAATATGATCTATTCTTGATTTAATGCAACATTTTCAATTTTGCATCCAGTTAAATTTATGAAATGGATTGGATAGAGGATGTTTAGTTACCAAACAATTGCTGTAAAGTAAAAAACGTACTAAAAAATACTAGTAAAACATTAAAATAGTTTTAATAATAGTCATTATCAGTGGTAGTAGTGTTGTTAGAATTAAGATTAGGGTAAGTAGCAAATAGCAGTAGATTTAGTGTACAGTTGGCCTGAGGTTGGACCTACAGTCAGACCTACAGTCATATATGTTGCAGATTTTGAACATGCTTTTGCAGCACACGACTACAAATGTGATGTGTTCCAGGGCCACTTGGCTCAGATCGGGAGGTCGGTGAGCAGGAGAGGAAGTGGGTGAGCTGTTAAAGTTGGGGTGAAATGTGTGTCCTCCCTTCCAGTACCTGCATTGATCCTCAGGGTTATGCAGTACAATACAATATGCCATTCCTGTGTATTACAGTGAGTTTGTCATGTATTGGGGACCCAAAAATAGTACTCAGTTGAGTTATTCACAGATATTTGGTGGATGTGTTAGTCTTGCTTTGAATATTGTAACTCCAGAGATGATAACTATATCATCTGTTTTGCATGGTAATGCTAAGTTTAATGTCTTTAATACACTGTAGGAAACATTGCAGCCTTGACAAAATTGCTTTGTTAAGGTCACTTGTTGTCAGGTAGCAGATAGTATTTCTTAAGTTACTGACTTACTGTTTTACTCTTTTATATAATTTTGGGACTTTTACACAGGGTGGATATTTACTTAGCTGATTTCTATCTATGTTCCTGTTTGCAGTGAAGACTGCTCAGTTTACCTTGTGGCGTAAGAGTTCATGTTTCACAAGTGCTTTACCATAACTGTCCAGTCATTTTATTTGTTAGGGTGCTTCTTCAGCTATAAATTATTTACTTTTGAGCCTGCTAGTGTATGGTAGAGAAAGTGAAAACTCTTTTGAATAATTAAGTAAACTCTCAGAGTGACTGGGATGAGGAACTAGGATGTTTTAAATATGTACAGTGGTTCAGACAAATAATTCAAGCAACAGAGGTTTCTGTGTAGATTTTCTGTTCACCCAGGACACAACCTAAATAAGTGTAACTGTGATCCCAAAAGTAGTATTTTGCACAAACCCTATTAAATAATGTCTGCAAGTTTAACCAGGCATTAAATGAAAAGCAATGGAATTTATGATTTTTTTGTGCAGTTGGAAAGGAGAGCCTTTTTGTTTCACAGTTTCATACAGATTTTAATTTGGCTTTTGCAGCACTTGTATATTGCCTCATGCTGGAGATTTTAGTTGGACTGAAACCAAGATAAACAGAGGAAGAGTCTGCGTACCAGTCAGTGTTAACTTTCCAAATATATTTCCCAGAATTAGAATATATGTTTAATCACATTCCCACATTACTCAGCTGGACTTGGCTGCTGGCTGTATGTTTTTATATTTTGTAGTGCATTAAGACAGGGTCAAAGTTTTTTCTTCCACCAGATATAGCTAAAGCAGCAACAAAAAAAACTGAATAGATGATTAAGGGTTCATGTTTCATGTGGTATTAGCTGTTAATTTCCCCAACTCAAATGTAAAGAATTTTGAAACTGCTGTACATTCAGTGTTCCATTTTAGTACTATTTAAATATATGATGAAATAGATGCAGTCCTACATTTATGGATAGAACATAGGCCGTCTCTGAAGATTTGAACAAAAATCATTTTACTCCGTTTAATTTCTAGTGATATGTAATTTACTGTTCTAAAATACATTTATTAAAACCCATTCTATTTATTATTTACATTTCTAAATTACTTATTGCCAGTTTAACTGTTAACACAGCGACCACACCCACTGAAAAGGTGTGAATGCAGTTCGGTTACCAGCAGGTCTTTTTTGGGTAGGAGTTGCAGGCTACATGGCAGTATGTAACATGCCTGGAGGTGAGACCTGCTGTCCGGCTGCTCACAGGTGCTGTTGGAACAAGACTGGGAGCATTTCAAGGGAAGTATGTGGCTGGTCTAGTACATTGGGGAGACATTATCATTGTTTTTTCAATTAAAAAGAGTGTATACTTCATTGATTTAGTTGCTTAGATGAAACACGGTTATGTTATAAAGTACAGATCAGTAATGCGTGACACAGTTGTCTGACAGTTATCTGAAATTTATTGTGTTACCCATGGACTTGTTAAAAGACCTTGACTTTTTGAAGCGGAGCTGATGGCAGTGGAATGTTAATATCTGTTATATAACAATAACATCTCACTGCCACAGTATTAACATTGGGGAGGAATATTCACTGGAATTATTTCCTAAAACACAAAAATGGTTAAGATTAGTTCATTCCTCTACCCCCCATGTTTTGAAATTCTCAGTAGATCTCATGATTCTGGAGGAAATTGGGTAACTGATTAATTATTTAAAATTAAAGACCCCATGAAGCAGAATAACTCTGTTATGTAGCGTGACGCAGTCTAACATTGACTCAGTTATGGAGTGAGAGCTGAAGATTCTCACCGTGAATTTTTTTTATTGTCTCATCTTAGCACAGCATTCAAGTGCAACTTTCAATTATAAATGTGCTGCATTAGTACACAGTTACGTACAGGTACAATGTTCATGTAGGACTGTAGGGTAAATGGTACAGTGCATACATTTTCCTTTATTCTGTTATTTATTAAAGGCCTTATTTGGACAGTAGTAAATATTTATACATCATTAATATGGACTAAAATCATTATGATGAATTATTAAATAAGGGGGGTGGGCTGCAAAGCTCTTGAGATAGACTTCTGAACTCTGTCTCTTGTTGGATTATTCAGATTGGATTTTTCAGTAGCCAACACAATCCTGTCTTACTTTTTGGCACGAAACATTTCATAAGACTCCCATGACCTTACTAAAAGGGACTATAAATCTAAATTCAGAGCGTTGTCCACGTTGGACGCATTATGTTCCCCTTGAGAATTACAATGAAAATAATCCTCCATTATAAACCTTATCACAATTTATACAAGCAATATGATGTAAATGCTACTAATTGGCAGCAGGGTTTTTTGCCATAAACAAAAAATAGTATTTACAGGCACATAAGTGGTGATGTAGAATCAGGTGGCAAGTCCAGTGACATGGCAGTGCAAATATTAAATTGCAAAAATTCAACAGTGATGGTGATGATGATACAGTGGGAGGTAGTCAGTGGTGGTGGTTGTGATCCACTCACTATGCTGTCTGGAATTCAGTGGTCTGACAGCCCTCAGGAAAAAGCTGTTCCTGAAGCCAGTGGTGGCTTACAAACTTACAAATATCATTTTGTAGACAGCAGCAGTGTAAAAAGACTTTTGAAGGGTGAGAGGGGCCTGCTTGTAGGTGGTCTGGATGGTGGGTAGTGAAGTCCACAGCTCCCAGTTAGAGACAGTCCAGGTGTGTGAAATGCACTCTAACTGGGAGTCCTGCAGGTCAGGATGCTCTCTATGGCATGTCTGTAGAAGCTGGTGAGGGGTGGGCAGTCCAGCTTCTTTCAGTCTCCTTAAAAAGTGGAGATGCTGTATGCTTTTTTTTTACCAGGTGACGTTCCTAAAATGAGGAAATGAGAAAACTGTTGAAAATATTAATTATACTCTCTTTTGTTAAAACCTCCAGGGGATGTTCTGCAGAAGTCATCTTTGGCTGACAATGTGGTGGACGGTGTGTGTTTTGCTATTGTTGTCCAGCACATGTGTGCAGGAAGCCTCAACCAAGGGGGACAATGGCCACATATCTGTGGTGGTTGTGGGTGCAACAGGCGACTTGGCCAGGAAGTATTTATGGCAGGGTTTCTTCCAGCTCTATGCTGACCAGATCAGCAGTGGCCACAGTTTCTCCTTCTATGGTGGTGCTCTTTCTAAAGTTGAAAATGGCATGCCAGCACTCTTCCAGATATTGAAGGGCCTAGTATGCCCCTTGGATATCTCAGAAGAGCGTTGTGCACTTTTGAGGGACCAGTTCCTAAAGTTGACACAGTACCATCAGCTGAACACCACAGAAGACTACGCTGCCCTGGCTGAAGATATCAGGCATCGTTTGGAGCAGGAGGGCCTGACAGAATCTGGTCGCATCATCTACCTGTCCGTGCCGCCATTTGCATATGCTGACATTGCCAACAAAGTGAACCGTAGCTGCCGTCCTGGCCCTGGGGCCTGGCTTCGGGTGGTGTTAGAGAAGCCATTTGGGCATGACCTGGACAGCGCTCAGGCTCTGGCTGTGGAGCTCAACAAGTCACTGAAAGAGCAAGAGATGTACAGAATAGACCATTACCTGGGGAAGCAGGTGAGACAGCAGCATTCCTCTTTACACTGGGGTTGCTCTCAGGCAAGGCAGTGTCCTCTTTTTAAAATTCATCAGTAGAAGTGCCCCAAATTCAGCTATATGTCCAGTTACAGTTGCATTTATTTTAGCAAACAATTTTTTTCAGTTACATACTACTGTACAACAGATCATTTTACCAACAGAGAGAGACAGACAATTCTTGAAGTATGGTGTCACGACTTAATTGTTTTAATGATTGCTTCTCTGTTTTCTTTTTTAAAAGGTAGTCTCTCAAATTTTGCAATTTCGGAAAGACAACCAGAAGTCCTTGGAGCCCATCTGGAATAAACACCACATTGAGCGAATAGAGATTGTCCTGAAGGAAACTCTGGATGTCAAAGGTTCTTCTGCCGTTCATTTCCTTAACATGAGTGTCCAGTAGTGTAGTCTGAATTGAAGGAATGAAAGCAAACCAGGATTGAAAATAAGTGATATTAACTTTCAAGATGAGCTGTAAGTTGCAAACACTGTAATGTTAGGGTTGGCTATAAACCTGTGTCAGATTGGAATCTTCACATCTCAATGTGCTGGATGTTCTCCCTTTGCATGGGAGTCCTATCGTGTCACTGTGTTGTGTCTGTGGTGTTGAACCCTAGTCCAGTCATTTTCCTTATATTGTTTAAAATCAATAATTTTGACTATTGGGTTATGCATTTTTACATTTCATATATAAAAGTAATGTTTTGGATGAAACAAATTTTTGGAAGGGGGAAAAAGATCAATTTTTGGATGAAAAAAGAAAAGGCTACATACATGGCATGACCCCAGAACCATGTTTCAAATGAAAAACTGGACTCCAGGCCTAAAACAAGTGCATTCCAATCTTTTAAAATGACGCAAGTTGGTCTCCTTATCTCTGAAAAGTGAAGAGGAGTATGGAGAACCATCTGCAACATGCTCAATGTCAATAACAGCTCTTTCAGCACATTCCACACTGCTGTGCAGAGCAGAGATTCTTCCACAGGGAGAACTGCTCAGTAGACACTGTTTGAATTAAGCTGTAGCTCTGGCAGTGGTGTATACAAGTAAGGATGCATATTACTGCCAAAACTGATATTACATTACAGTTTGGAAATTTATCAGTTAGTTTTATTTAGGCCGCGTGTATACATGATTTATGAGAAAATTACTTATCTTAAGGATTTCATTTTATTTACCACTATGGAACTTGTCTGCCAAGTTTTAAAGTGGAAAAAGTGTCAATTTGGCATTTAATTTTCTAAGTGCTTAAAGCTGCAGCCTTGTCATGCTGGAAAAAGAAATTGCCAGTTCCTGTTTGTGTTTTATTTTGCTTGCTTAGTGTCAAAACTTTATATTGCACTCTGCAGTTAAGAAGATAACAATCTGAATTGTTTGATTGTACTATATGTAATTTAAGATTTAAATTTTATTTGATGTCTCCATTTTCTATTTGGATTTTATTTACACTGGCTCCTCAACTTAAGAGACAATTCCACCCATCAATTTATTGACAATAACAGCTTTTTCAGCACAGGATCAAAATGGTTCAGAGCATATCCTGGAAGCACAGGAGATGAAGTAAGGCACTCTCCAGACTGAATGCAAGCCCATTGCAGTGCAGAACTTTTAAGTATTTTTTATAACTTTAAAGCTGCATTAAAGTTAAAACTAAATTAGAGTCACAAAAAAGTAATCTTGATAACCTCCTATTAAATCCCAGTTGCTGACCATTTCAATACATAACCATATTCCATGTTCCTGAGCTTCTGACCACTTTCAGCTTTCTTTTTAAATAGTGCTTCACAGGTTGGGCTTGGAAGAGATGGTAGCTTTTTGTTTCTCAGTAAGCAGAAACTTTAAGATGTAGAACAGTGACAAAAATGCAACTAAAATAAATAAATTAATTGGTAAATATTGATATCATTGAAAATATGCAACTCAAAAGTTTGTATCAGAAGGGTACAGATTAAAATTACTTTCACTTCCATTGCTTGTGATTAAACTGTGATATTGTATATCAGTCAAGAGACAGATCTGAAAGAAGCCTTTGTGCTGAAAATTAATAAAATTTAAGCATTTGTTGGGTCATGGAGTTCAATGGTGTTTGCTCCATGATGACAATGCAGCAACCAGCCACTAGATGGGAATAGAGTGTAACTAATGACCTCTCAGGAGGCGTCAGTTGTGATGCTGCTATTTATAATAATAATAATAATATTATTATTATTATTATTATTATTAACTTCCATCTTTGTCCACGTGACTTACAATGTAGAATGATAATGATGAACTACAGTGATTTACCATTTATACAGTAGTATACTCTTACTGTATTGGTTCACAGGAAGAACCTTTATCAAGGCTACTACAGCAGGAGTGATATTCGAAATGGGAACTTTCAGATTGCAAATATATAGTTTAAAACCACTTTAATTTGATTGACTGATCATCACAAAGAGTGAATGTAAGGTGCCTTGGCCTATGGAGGTGGGACAGTGCTCAGTGTACTCAAACCTAAACATGCAGAATTAGACTCATTTACAATCTATATGCAAGATATAGAAATACTTTTTAATTTTTTCATGTTTTTCATGATATTTTCTGCCAGTCTGTCTTCAGAAAATGGAGTTGAAATGTTTATTTTGCAACTGTAAAGTCCATGATAGATGTATTATTTTTACCTTTGTTTATTTAGAAGGCACTTTGTTCAGTGAGGTAACAATAGAAATACAAGTTTATGAAAAGAAACAGATTACCAATACATTTTTAAGCAAATATATTGATACATTAGACATGCTGTCATTTTGCTGCAGGCAGGATTCAATTCTACGACCAGTATGGGGTTATTCGCGATGTGCTACAGAACCATCTGATCGAGGTGTTGACCCTCCTGACCATGACGGTGCCAGGCAACCTGAGCAGCAGCGAGGAGATACTGCGAAACAAGCTGCACCTATTCAGTGCTTTGCAGCAAATGGAGCGGGCCAGCACTGTTGTTGGCCAGTACCAGGCATACAACAGTGAGGTTCGAGAAGAGCTGAACGTGACCAAGGACCACATCAGCGTCACACCTACTTTCGCAGGTACCGACAGCATGTGGCAGCAGAGCACATTTTGATCATATCTTTGCAATACTTTTGGGCTACATTTTACTAAACGTAAGTCGCAAAGATTTTTAAAAATCCATTTAATGTAGTTCCTAGTTAACGGTATAATTTTTGTTAAGTTTTAGAATAGTTTTTTATTGCCTAAGACAGTTGTAGGATAAACCCCGGCAACTTTTCCACATACTGTTGCTGTTGGAGAAAGGGCCATCCAAAAAGTTTAGTACAGCTTCTACTACATTGCGGTTAATTACTTGGTTCACAGTTCACAGGTTTCGATTAATTTCATGCATTACTACCATTCCAAATTCATCTATACATTTTCCTTCCCAATAAGGAGTGAAAGCATACAGACCACATGCCTATTTGTATTAAATGTAAAAAGCTTTAACTCATATAAGTATTTTTGGCAGATAGTTATTTTAAGTACATTCTTCTAAGGAGAAAATGCCATATTAATTTTAAGTGGTTACTTGGTCTAGACTTGGTTTGGAAAGGTGACGACTTGTTTTATTAATGTTTTATTAATGTTTATTAAAGTTAAATGTTTCATAAAACATGGAAACTTTTAGTTTTGATGAATAAATATTGAAGTGCCCTAGAAACCAGCACTGGGGTGTCCTAACTACCTGGTCACTTTTTTTTATATTAGATAATGTCATACAGAATAATAATGCTAATGCATTCTTTTTTTAATACAATCTGCTTCAAGCAGTTTAGTCATTGAGTAGCAGAACTCTTTAGGGTGAGACTTTGCATCCTGTATACATCAAAACTATTTTGTATTATTTTCCAACTATACATCCCATGGTGTTTTATTCCTTGCTCAGTGTGCCCAGTTCTCTCATTGGTTCTATTGTGAAGCATCATGCGATGATGAGATGAAATCTCTTTGTGCTGTTGGATGTGTGCTTCCAGGGAGCCAAACAAATATGAGCAAACAGTCTGAAAATGAGCCCGTAGTTTGATCATCTAATGTTAATGGACTGTGGACACATGAATTTGATGACTTATTCTTCATTGTTTTTGGTGATCGGGCAGCTGATTCCCCAAAGTGTAAAAGCTGTGTGCACTTATGGAATATTCCAGTTTTTCCCCCATTCATTAGATTCTATGGTGTAAGCTAAGAAAACAGTGAGATGTGTTTGGATACTGTGGTGGAAAAAACGTCCAGGTCCAAATGAGTCAGATGGGTGGCCCTGCCAGCCTGTGGCAGGCCTCGCCCAGTGTGGCCCTAGTGCCAGACGATTCAAACTGGCTCTGGCGGCTGGATGTGAACTGGAGATCAGGTTAAAACAACATACTGCTTCTAACACAAGGAAATGCAGCAGTGTTTTACCATGATGAATTATTCAGTGCATTTTAAATGAAATTTATATAGCACCCCTCTCAACATGTTGCCTCTGAGGGCATAACACAGGACAGTGCAGAAATATACAGTGTCCTCTGAAGAGCTGCAGTAGTAATAAAAACAAGTGTGGGAAAAGCCAGAAGGCAGCAAGAGAGAGGAGTCAATACTCTTGATGCTTGTAAAGGAGGAAAAACCCTCTAAAGGTCTAAAGCCAACTGGCTGCTTACCTGTCTGGTCATGCCAGTATTACACACACATGCAAAACTATTTTATGAGCCGTTTTTGTAGAGGTGAAGTGGTCAGCCAGCAACCCTGCACCACCCCCCGACTGCTTAGCAGGTGATATCGAGCAGCTACGCTGAAAAGGGCTTTCAGAACTCAATCCCGCAAAGTTCACCAAGGGCATGTAGTACCACAGAGAGCTGGGGGAAGGAGGAAGGAAATACTCATATACTTACTGCACATATAGACAACCAGACAATAGCTTAGACTGCAGCACAGACAGACAGACAGACCACAGCATGGATGGGACACCACAGCTTTATTCAGCACTCTAAAGTAATGGTTTCTTTCATTTTGAATGTATTCACTGAAGCTCCCTCCCATGTGTAGTGATCCACAGTTTAGGGGTCCTGTAGCTTACAGCTTTACCCACTAATTGTTTATTCTACCAGTCACAGGAAAGCAACCATTCTGTTATTGATGGGCCCATTCGTTGCCGTTATGTTCCAATAAAAACAGGCAGTAAACCCTGCAAGGTCATACAATAAGCAGTGTCTTTAGCAATGGTGCAGTTAAATACTGTCATTTTTACAACTGAGATTTACATAATGAGATGATTTTAGATAAGAGACAATTTAACTAAAATACTGATCCAGGCAGTCTAGTGTACACGTGTAACCTGGGTTGGAGAAACTTATGATGTATTGTGCTAAAGGCACTTCCTAGGCTGCAGCAGCAATGATCCAAACCAAGCAAATATTTTTTAGTATATTTTGTCTGTATCTTTGTGTGTTCTGGAAGATGGATAGAAAAGGAAGGTTTGAGTCTGGCTGGCCAGTAGGTACACACATCATAATGTATATTTACTGAAGGCTCTTCACTTCTAATTGCAGCCACCTTAAGAGAGTGAGTGACAAGGTCTTTCCTTTAAGGAGAAAATGCCATATTAATAATCAACAATCGTTTGTTTTCAACCACCCTTATACAGCAGGTATAAATGGGAGAACAAAATGAAGAAAATAGGTTGTAGGTGGCCGTAAATCTGGTGTGCAGGCACAGACATTTTAGGAATCACCTTTAAATGCAAACCATGAAATGATGATAGCAAACCCCTCTTACAGCTCAGTGTAACATACACAGCTGCGAAAGAGTTGACAGCAAAAGCAACACAGAGAAATGGTACCATTATATATATTGTACTCAAAAGGAGGGCATATTTTTGTGCAACAGAAAAAAATTAAAGAATTTAAAAAAGGTTAAGGATGATTTTCTCATTCTGTCAGTCTTTTGAGTTTAACTCCATGCATTTACAATGCTTTCCATTTGTCGCCAACTGTTCCAGATATATATTTTTTACAACTTCAAACCCCATAAAGTTTAGGGAACTCACTTTATGTTCAGTGCTGTTTGTTAAAACATTAAACCTTTTCTCTGCTTCTGTAGGTGTTCTGGTGCAAGTGGACAATGCCCAATTTGAGGGTGTTCCTATTTTTATGATGTCTGGCAAAATGCTGGACGAACGTGTGTCCTATGCTCGCGTTCTCTTCAAGAATGAGGTCTTCTGTATCCAGAACCGTACCAGTCTCC
Source organism: Arapaima gigas (assembly GCA_900497675.1). NCBI lineage: Eukaryota > Metazoa > Chordata > Actinopteri > Osteoglossiformes > Osteoglossidae > Arapaima > Arapaima gigas. Next base: position 333,618 of record UFQX01000002.1, on the reverse strand, counting down.
ACTGCAGGCCCAGGCAAATTGTGTTCCACATAGGACATGGTAAACTGCAGCACCCAGCTATTCTTGTGAGCAAGAACCTTTTCCAACCGGCCTTACCAGACCATGGCTGGAAGGAAGTGAAGGGACAGAAAGAAACCTTGTTTGACTTGTCCCTGTCAGACTATTACATCCATGCACCAGTACTACAGACAGAGGCCTACGCCCTGCTCATCTCCCAGGTCTTCCATGGCAAGATGGACAACTTCATCAGTACAGAGAACCTGCTGGCATCTTGGACTTTCTGGACACCTCTATTGCACATCTTGACTCACCAAGTCCCACGCATTTACCCAGGGGGTGCTGCAAATGATAATCTTCTGGACTTCAAGCTACAGGGACGGGAAATTGCTTTTGCTGCCGAAGCTGTGGTTCTGAGTTCCCAGGACCTGGGCAGCGGAGGAGCCGGCACTGAGAACTTCCAGGTGACGCAGGGCATGTACCGTAACTCGGACATGGTATCAGCATGGGCCGAGGAGCTTGTACAGCGGCTCGCGGCTGACATACAGGCGGCAGCAGAGGAGGCGGTAGCAGAAGGCGGCCAATTCCACCTGGCTTTGTCAGGAGGCTCTAGCCCACTGGCTCTGTTTCAGAGGCTAGCTGTGCACCACTACTCCTTTCCCTGGCGCTACACACATGTGTGGTTAGTGGACGAGCGTTGTGTGCCTTTGACAGAGCCCAGCTCCAACTTCCATACATTGCACGAGCACCTGCTGCAGCACATACGACTGCCTTACTTCAACATCCATCCTATGCCTGTGCAGCTCAATCAGCGGCTCTGTGTGGAGGAGGACAGCGGACCACAGATCTATGAAAGGGACATCACCCAGCTGGTCAATGGCTCCAGCTTCCACTTTGTCTTGCTGGGCTTGGGTTACGACGGTCACACAGCCTCACTGTTCCAGAGCACACAGCTGGATGCCCATGGGGAGAAACTAGTGGCCTTAACAGAGAGTCCTGCAAAGCCCCACCAGCGCATGAGTCTCACACTGACTGCCATCAACAAGGCCCAGAAGGTGGCCGTGTTGGTAACTGGTAAAGGGAAGCATGAGGTGATCATTCAGCTGAGCCGAGTGAAGGACAACCCCCAGAAGTGGCCTGTTACTGGCATCAAACCTACCAGTGGAAAGCTAGTGTGGTACATCGACTATGAAGCTCTCCTTGGGTGAAGGCCTCAGTCTGCTTTTTGTCTCACACTGGAAATCTAGGATCGTGTCTTGTGACACAAACACCTTCTAACGATTGTATTTCTGCCTTAATTTATGTAAAGGATTCATTCCTTCTAAAGGTCCTATAGAAACACTGAGGCTGTTTTCAGGGATATTTAACTTTTAATCAATATTAAATTCTAAATATGTTGGAATTTTTCTAAATATATTTTTCCATAGTACCTGATTTGTTTTGGTTGTGCATCTGTGCCTGTGTGTGCTTGGTTTGCTGGTACATAACTGAATTATTTTCTCTATATCTGCACATTAACATTGCAGAGTGGAGAAGCTGAACACTTGTGGAAGGTGGACCTAAACAATTTAGTATTTAATATGCAAATTGTACTTACTAGTTCAGTTATTGGATGTTGATGGCTAATAATGGATAGTTGTGTAACTATCAGACACAAAATATAAATTAACTGTTCAGAGTTTGACCATGATACACACAAGCAAATAGATTACTTTGCTTCAGTGTAGCACATACAGGAAGAGGGAGGGATTTTGCATGGCCTCCAACCTGTAGGGATCTCACAGCTCCATGAAAAGGGCTCATCCACCAAATAGCAAAGATAATTTAGATGACATAAATCATCTTCTGCTGGCAAGTTAGGCAACAGGACAGGTTGACACCATCCATTCATACAAAAACTCTGGCTATGGCCTTCAGGTAATAAAGTTTGGTTGGAACTTGAATCAGCTGAATGACTCAGACAGCTCTTTGAAAGGACTGGTTTACTTGCTGAACTACTCATTGGCTCCATTACAAAATATCTTACTTGTTTTAAGTTAAAAATTGAAAATTACTTATTTTAAAATGTTTTTTAATCTGGAAAACAACTTTCTCCTGTGATGCAAATTTAAATACTTGTTTCAGGTGCTCTACTTTTAAAAATAAGGTTTAATAAGCAGGGAGTTGAACACCATTTCAGGAACTGTATTTGAATAAACAACATGCACATGAACAGTCTTTATTGATTTATGTTTATTTTTTGTGTATAAATATCTTTCCATTTTGTGGTATATTGGTCTAAAACATGCAATTCTGCCAATTTAAATAGGCAATCCTCTTGACCTGCATAATCCATCCATCCATCCATTATCATTAACTGCTGTTAAACTGGTCAGGGTCACAGTGGTTTGGTGCCTAACCCAAAAATTATTGGCCATTCAGCTAATACACACACACACACACACACACACACACACACTGTGGGCAATTTAGAATGACCAGTTAACCTGATACATGTGTCTGTGTGAAGAAATCCACACAGACACAGGGAGAACATTCAAACTCCACATAGATTGAGCTGGATTCAAACCCATACCCAAACAGCCCTGATGTTAAGTAGCAGCATTACTACTACTAAAAGTTGAAAGTGGCCAGATGCTGACAACTGTTACACGTTTATGGGATGAATTGGTTAAGAATCAACAAGAAATAAGTGGTAAATAAGATGCATTTCATTTACAGTAATTTCAAAGTATACTTAATTGTAATAACGTTTCAAGTTGATAAAAAGGGATCAAATTAAAGTGTTTTCATGGATTGGAATCCCATCGAGAGTGTACTCGGCCTTGCACGCTATGTTTTGGGGATGGGCTTTGGACCACTGCAACTCTGTGGAGGATAAGTGGTTTTTGAAAATTGAATATTTAAATAATTCTTATAGAAAATGTTTCAATATAGTTTTATTTGGGAAGTAGTACTTAACCTATAAATAAAGTAAGTGATGTCTTTACTATTCAGGTTTTGTTGATTGTGACATAATGGTAGAGTGATCTTGGATTAACAACTCATGATGCAGACAGGAACTATGGACAGAGTGAACTAGGGATTATGGCTAACCTTAATTTCATCATGGAGCCAGTACCAACTGTGGAGACTATGTGGCCAACTTGATGACAGCTGCTGAGCTTTAACTTTGCAGCATCTCTCAGCAGGAAGTCCACCCATCTAACTGGTAAGCCACAAGAGACTGTGGTGAGATCACACCCACTCTGATGAGTTTACAAAATTACATTTTCAGTCATACATGCAGCTAGATGTTTAGAAAAGAGAGACATATTAGGTACCTGTGGTTATTTAGTTCTCCTCTCTGAACCTCTAGAGCATACTGCCTTAATCACTCTTCAGCCTGCAGCCCTTTTCTGTGTCTTAAGACCTACCAGATTGCTGACCAATTGCAGTTGGCATGTAACTTTTAGTTCCTTAATTCTAGCAAAAGATTGAGACAGGTATCCATGCACACTGCTTAAGCAGTTAAGTTCTTTATTGCCTAGTACTTAGAAATGTAATAAAAGACTTTGAAAGCCAGAAATCTGTTCTTTTACAGAACAGATACAAATAATGTAGTCCTATTTAACTTTCACAGCAAATTTCTATCAACTAGAGTGAATGATATACACATCTAAAACTTTGAATTTAAGGGTGATTTTCACTAAAATGTGGATATACTAGGGTTTATCCTTGAAACACAGGTATTTGTCAAAACCATACAGTGCATAAAAAAACTAAAATGTTATCTTTAAGACATTTTAATCAGTGAAATACAGTTACTATCTAGGAGACTCACTGCTGTTAGAAACAAGTAACAAGAGGAAGTCTAGGTTCCCAACAACTACCTTTTTTAATATCTTTAATATATCTTTATAGAAATGATATATCTAATATTGCCCTTAAGACATACTCCAACCTGTGAAATATGGTAACTGCTTTAGGTTCTAATTCAGAAGTACATTTGGTAGATGATGGTTGTTAAAGCCCTGTGTTGAGACAATGTCTATGCATTTATTGTTATAGCAAACAAATTTTTCATTAACAGCACACTTGTAATTTCTTGTAATTTCTTCAAGTTGCAAGAAGTTTCTGTGTGATTTTTTTCTCAGTTTAATTGTAATTGTGTTTTCTTCATATCTGGTGCAGATATGTTTACCTGCTGAGTCTGTAGATGACACCACAGCACACACACAGACAAGCAGCAAGGGAATGCTGGTTCATTTTCAAATACTCCTCTAAAGTGATACAATGGTTATTGCTGAATATTTGGCTGATCACTTTTATCACATCAGTCATTTATACACCATAACAGTGTGACACATATACACACTGAAAGCAATTTAGAGTAACCAGTTCACCTAAAACACATACCTTTAGACTCTGGGGGGAAACTCAGTGAAATGTGGAGAACATGCCAGCTCCATATAGACTGAGTGGGGATCAAACCACATCCAGTTGAACCATCCAGGCTGAGGCAGCAGTGCTATCACTGCACCACCATGCTGTCCTCAGTTCAGCATTTTTTCAGTGGTACCACCAGCTTGTGTCTGGTGTTTGTGGCCCTTAGTGATTGTAAAAGCACCAGCAGGAAGAGACAGTGTTACCATGGAGATCAAAATGAGGACAATAACAAGAGTTGAAAGTGGCAAGAGAATGACAAATGTTGCACATGCATATAGTATGAATTCTTCACCCAGAATTGAATACAACTTTGTGTAGAGCATGTATTTTTATGAAAAGGTGGCTCAATGAGTAGTGCTGTTACCTCAAAATGCCCGGTCTGGTCTGGTGTAAGTTTGAATAGGGCTCAGTCTGTGTGGAAGCTGAATGCTCTTTGAGTGTCTGTGTGTGTTTCTTTCAGGCTCTCTGGTTTTCTGTTACCATACAAAGATGTGTTTCAGGTTAATTGATCATTTTAAATTGGCCACCCTGCAATGGACTGGTTTCCCATGTGGGGGTAGCGATTCTGGGATAGGTTAAGTAGTTAATGATAACAAATGGATGAAATTACTTTAAACTTTAATTTCATATGAACTATAAAATAAGTGAATAAAAATATTATAGTCTTGATGCATAGGTTTTACTTACTGTAGCTATACTCCTAGGAGAAGAGCTTGGGAATCCAGGATAGATTTGGGTAGAGTCACTGTTCCTCTGGAATTGATGTGGTTCAGACATGTCGTAAGAAAGCCCCCTGGTCGACTCCAGCTGGATTTATACTGGGCACACCCCACTGGAATGAGACCCCGGGGTGAAGCCAGGACATAATGGACAGATTATATCTCTTGGTTGGTCTGGGAACGCCTAGGCATCCCCTGGAGGAGTTGGAGACTGTGGCTCAAGAAAGGGAGGACTGGGCCTGGCTGCTCAGCCTGCACCCACTGAGACCCTCCCCAGGACTAGTGGAAGGAAACTGAATGACATATTATAGTAAAATGAAATCCAAGGTGTTTGCAGAAATCAACAAATAAAATGTGGCAGGTCAGTATTAATAATCCTTATAGATTACGATTTAAGAGGTGAAAGTGGCTTTGGAGTTAGGAACGCAACGATTTACAAATAGGCCATTTGTGTTCGTAAGTTGAGGAGTCACGGTCGAGGCATGTGAAAGCGACCTTTACCTTTAAGAAATGTTTCCACCAATGAAATGCGGCGATTGGCCGGCAGGCAGCTGCTGGCTGTTTGGGCCACGTGACCGGGGAAGTCGGAGCGCTTCTTGTTGCAGCGGCGGCAGCAGCCATCATTGCGTGAGCTGCAGCGCTTCCACAAAGGAGCGGGACTAGCAGATATGGACTGACGCTCAACAGCCGTGCAGGACGCTGTGGTTTTTTTTTTTTTGGGGTTCTGTTTTTTTAAACTTTTTTTTTCTTTTGAACAGGTAAAGTGTCTGTAAAATTGGGGATTTTTGCCCGCTCGAGAACGAGAGAAAAAATGTGATGTGCCTGTTAAAATACTCACAGGAGGGTCGTGTTCATTCTAAGAGTAGGATGATGGTCTCTTTCATGAGAAAACTGTACTCTGATCCGTATTATTATTGTACACCGCGTCGAACGGCTGCACCTCGTCTTGTTTGTTTAGTTTTAGTCTGTATTCAGGCTGTGTGTAACTGCAGCGTGGTAATTTCTAATCGTGGTGTGAAATTCTTCAAAAGTTTTAATTAAACATGTTTGTGTGCAGAGGTGTCGTGTGAAGACAGGCGTCATGGTTAAACTAGTTTGAAAGATTAATAAAGTTAGAAAAAAGCGAGTTTCTGTTTTCGAGGTAAAACTGCAGTTTGCGCTGCCTAGTTTTTACACTTTCCGGTTCTAGACAGTTCAGTGTGAGGTTTACATAACTGTTTCACACCTATGTAACTCTGTTTTGTTATCTATGAAAATGCACCTTGTTAGGAGGTATATTGTGTTGTTACCACGGGCCTCTTCACCTTTGCTGGGGTTTCTTTGCCCTCAGTTTCACGTTCGTTTTTCTTCGTAAACGATGCGATTCTTAGGTTCTTCAGGTTTAACTGTTGATGGGCGCGTACGCTGCCAGGTGACAATTTCAAATGTTTAATAGAACAACTGTACAAGTGGATAAATTTGACAACGATGTAAACGAACCGTTTATCTGTTTATCCATTAAAATGGAATTTCTGTCCCAGTGGACCGCGAGGCAAACGGCGGGTCTCGAGCGCGTGCTCACGCTGTCCTCGCGCTTGCTGAACCCCGTTGCCACAGTTACCCCGTCGAGCCGCGGTGTCTCTTACCTTCAGTTTAACCACCGTAAAATTTAGCGACTCAGTTTCGGATGTTAAAGTAATTCATCGACATTTTGTACTAATGTTCAATAGTTGTATAGATCGAAACCTGCCGTGTGTTAGCCTGCTTAGGGTTAATTATGGAGAAATGACGTAAGTGATCATTTTTACCGGTCTAAATATTCAGCCACTTGTGTGGATCTTCCGTACAGATGTTTTCGGATTGATGAATATAAACTTTTTTTAAAATCCCGAAAGTTGCTTAAGACTACAGCAGCCTACATGCAACAAAGCAGGGACCAAAAATTAGTGGAATGAATTTTAAAAAGCACGGAGATAAGTCACTTTGAGACAAGGGTGAAAGTGTAGGAATAGACGGTGTAAAAAGCAGTTCGGATGGCTCAGTACCACCCAGAGAGCATAAGGACTGACATCAGACCATGTTGGTGGTACACCTTGTAACAGCGCCTTGCGAGGCATACAGTTTTCCTTAAAGTGCAGCCATAAGCAGGGTCATCTACTTGATGTGAAGTCCATATTTTCAGCCTGTTTTGATCCTTAGTGTTGTGATTTACTGCAAGAAAGTGTGGCTTTAATGGCGGTAGTTGTCTGCACATAGTTGCTTGGTGGATTGCATAAATGTTTATGGTGGCTTGCAGTTCACTTCTTGCTTTGTGTCATACAATACTTGTTTTGAAATGTGCAGGGCTCCATAAGGAGAGACCAGATTCTGAATGAACAGCTGCTTGTCCACATCTCCTCTCTCAGGTAAAGGCTATAGTGACTAGTGTCATGTGTTAATCCCCTTAACTTTCTGTGGGTAAAATTGAGATAAACAGGATTCATCGAATGTGGAATTCACTGGTCTGCACATCTCAGTTCAGTGAAGAACAGTAGTATTTTCCAGGTCTTATCCAGACTATCAAGCCTTACTCAGTGGTGTTTGCTGAAAGGTCTGAAGCAGGGTGCTTGGCTTGTGTTCCTGCTGGCCAAAGTGTGCGCAGCCTTTTGTTCTAGCTCTCATGTTGTCCATTGTGTTTGATGAAGCAAAAGATTGATTTACTCAAAACCACAGGCACTTCTAATTACTTTCAGATATCCATGCCTTGTAAGGGCAAGTGTAAAGTCTTTGTGTCGCCACAGTGAATTTTATGTCTATGTAGTTTACTGATTAGAATAGTTTAAGATTAGTGCTGCAGTATAGGGTACTACAGTTGAATGCACTCCTAGGACTTGAGCCAGACACCTTCAGATTATAAGGGCAGGTCCTTAGCCCCTGTGCTACTTGCTGGAGTGAAAAAGACTCTAGCAACAGGCAGTGTACTGTGGAATGTTATAGGCATGTTTTGTAGTAGGGATACAGGTGTTTTAATCTTTGCATTCCATCTGAACTCTTGGTTATGCAGGCCATTTTAAGATGCTGAAAATTCATCTGTCTTGTTTAAATTTTGGCTAAAATGTTTTTTTCCTGTAATGGTACCAGTAGCATTCAAAGTGAGCAATTTGAACAGTAGTAAACATTTGTAAATTGAAAGCTACCATTTTGGCTTACAAAACCTTTCAGCATGTTGCTTATCCATGTAACTTCCAGTGGAATAATAATCTGCTTTAAAATAATGTTTTGATAAATGAGTTTGCTGATAGTTGAATTACTGAATAACCTAATTTGTTGAAAATTACTTGAACCTTCCTTTTGTCAAGTTTTCTTTTTCATGTTTTGATACAAATATGCACAGGTGGACTAGAAAATACTGGTCTTCCAGAAATTCCATTTCTCCAATACTAGTACAAGTACTTGAAATAGTGTGATTAGTTTTATTTGTATGAAATAAAAAATTAGTTAAAATTGACACCTAGCATGTGGTGGGGTTTTAAAGATGGAAGAGTCAGTTCTTAACCAAATGAAAAGATGACAGAGCTTTAACTTGGTGGCTCAGCTTTGCATTTGTGGGAAAGCACCAGCTATTGGTCAGAGCAGGTATGATGATTGTTTCAAGCAGTGCTAGAATAAAATTCACTTTTCAGATTGGATTTTTGCGGTCACAAGTTACCCATAAAATTAAGGCCATAAAGAGAAATGATGTCAAATGCTATTTTCAGCTGTGGTGTGGCAGGTCGACTTAGGTGGTGGAGCATGGAATTGGTGGAGTGCAGGTCTTAATAGTGCCTGGTTCAGCTCACTGGATTGGATTTGTGCTGATGCAACTTGTGGATAATGATGTTTGCAAGGAAGTGCTCACAGTCCTAATGGTTAAATAATCTGTGTATATTGGTTTTTTTCCTCAGACCCAACTTATAATAAATTGGCATTTAGTGTGGTGGTCACTGAATGTTTTGTGTGATTCTGGTCACATAAGCTAAATTGTGATTTCTCCCCCCCCCCCCAGTATTTCTGAAAAACTTATATAAAGGGATCGTGGAAAATTTCAGAAAATTAATGTTATTATTAGTGATATTTGTCCAGCTTTGTTTTTTTTTTTGATACGTGATAGGTATGATAGACTATTTGCTGAACTTAGCAAAACAGTCGATAAAGTGAAGTTAAATGACAACTAAGGATGGAAACACTATAAAGTAAGATAATGTAGGTTACCTAGAAAAGGCTAAATCTTATTTATTATACATGGGTTGAAGTATTTATTTGATAATATCCAGTTCATGTTTACATTGTCCCTCAACAGCTTCTTATTGGTTTTTGTCCAAAAGTAAGAAACTGAGAACAAGGAGTGTTAACCTTTCCTGGTTTTATTTTTTGTCCAGAATATAAAGAATTTGTCCCTTTTATTGCATCATAAAAGGATGTGTTGTCCATATGAAATTGTACAAGTATTTTTTTTCAGACTTAAAATTGCATACATCTTTGTTTGAAATGTTTACTACTGTGATAAATCCCCAATGCTGTTTTAATAGGGTGTAAGGTTTTTTTTTCATGTGTGTAGTGTGTAACCTACATCTATTTGTTCATTTAAAGACACTGAGGTTTGTCAATATTTTCAAAGGAGCTGTAATTCATGAATCATTTGACAGGTTTCTTGCACATTAATATTATCCTTTTGTTTAGAGGATGTCTCCACCCCCCCCCCCCCCCNCCGTATCGTGACCGTGGTTCCCCCGGACGGCCGCCTGATCCCCCCGGGTTAGGATGTTCCCCCCCCCCCCCCCCCCCCCCCCAGGTGACCTGCAATATTCTTCCCACTTGTACAGCAGGGGATTTCATCCAGTTTGTAAATACAATTCATCCTCAGTTTAATGGACACCTGTAAAAATATTTAACACAAAAGAAAAATAACATTGTAAAACTATTTTTAAAGTGTAATATGAGGGAAGATGTATTTAATTTTAAACTTAGAGAAAATAATGAAGGTGGCAGAACACCAGCTAGTCCCCTTGTACTGGCGTTCTGATTGAGCCATATCACGAAGTGGTACAATATTCAGTTTTTTGCACATAATTTAGTGTACTGTATACCTGTTTTATAGTACTGACTTTATTAGACATAATGTATATTCATTACATAATGGTATAATAGTGCTGTATTCAGTTTTGCATTAAAAACTATTTTCTGGACTTCTGCCATATCCTAATGCTTCCTCTCCACATATAGTCCATTAACTTAAGAACAGACTGTCCCTTGATCAAGAGTAATGAATCAGGATTCAAACCAGGAGCCCTAAAACTGAAAGGTGACAATTCTAACTACTATATTACCTGCTGCCTATATTTGACCATGGATAAATGTGTCCTAAGACATTTAGTCTATAGGAAAATACAATTTACATGTAAACTGAATCTTTTGGATAAAAACTTCAGCTGAGTAGTTACATCAGTGTTTTATAAAAATTGTCAATATGCAGGTAAAATTAAATTTTCACCAACTTTTGTTGTTGCCTTTAAATTTTTAAAGTATTTAGAAATTCATTATCTAAAATCCATCAAATAGCTTTCATTATCACCATATAAAAGAACCAATGAAATGCACTACAGGTCAGAATGTTCGTAGTTGAATTATATTCTCTATTTGCAATATTTATGAAAAGACCCTTTGTACAGGTCTATCATCTATGAAGTAATTTTAAATTTAGCTTTCATGATGTATGTGCAAAACATGACTCTTTTTTTTTTTTTTTTTTTTTTTAAACTGGAGAAGTATAGAATGTTTTTGGTCACAGATGCTACCAACTGCATGGTATATTACATCTTCCCTCTGGGTTATACAGAGCAAAACTTAAGCTGCTTTTCTTGAGATAGTAAAATGCCCACCACTGCACTTACAGGTGTAAATTGAGTATGGGTGGCTGAAGGTGGTGCTAATGTTTCCCATTTTATGAACAGAAATGGGAACTTGTCCTGCAGCTACTTTGTATGTATAGAGTTTGCAGCAATGGGTTTCACGTTGTTGGAGTAGAACTGGTTGGGAGAATGTGTTCCTTCATTGTCCTGGTCTTGAAATGTTCAGTAATATTCCATCAGGTTACATATAGGTTTTGCAGGCATAGCAATGCATAATTCTGTAATTAAACTTAAAACCCTCTAAAGTCTTCTACCACAGCAGCTGCCACCTGCTGAACATTTTATTTCTGATGCTTGTAGCATCTCTCTCTTTTTTTCATATTTTAAAAAAGATGCTGTTATGGTTTGATTTGTATTTAAGCACTGCATAAAATATCTGAGCATAATTTGTTTACTTTATAAGCTTTTAGATCCAATTTAAGTAGTTGGACAGGAAATATCCTACCTCCAAAAATCTGTAGATAACAATAGCATGTTTTGTGCTAATTAGTTATGTTGCACATTTCTTGTTTCCCTTGTATTTGGATGACCATCTTAGTTTTTGTGATATTCTGCAAGAACGTGGATCTAGTCATGTAAGGTTGACTAGTGAATAGAATTAGTTGTAACGAATGAAAAGCCAGTGACAGAGAATGCAATGCTTTACGGTACTTGCCTTTGTTTCATTACTAAAGGGCTTTTTCAGTACAGAGTTGCAGTGGTTCAGAGCCTACTCTGGAAACCTAGAGCTCACCTTGCATAATATGTGTGCCAAATATTCACTTAGTTGAAACTTCAAGATCTTTTATTAGTTAACTTTGCATTACTCTTGCATGTATGCACTATATTTTATCGATGTACAGTTAAACTTTTTGAGGCTTAATAGAATGTAGAATGTATTATAAGAATTGGAATGTATGCATGAATAGTGACAACTTATGTAGAGTGTTGTCCTCTACATGAAGCTTTACTGTTGAAATTGCCAGAACTTGTCTATTACTAAACACATGGTGAAAATTTAGTGAAGCCAATACTATGAGTTATAGACAACTACACATACAGATGCATGTATTTACTAAATTTTTGAGAGATGTATTTATATCCATAGTTTTTCTGTCATGTTCAGCTGGGTACAAGTATTAGATCTACAACATATTAGTATCTGTGTCCGTGTTGAAACATCTGAAATTTTCCACTACTTCAGATGAAATCTGGACCAAGAAAAGAGAAGTTGGGTTTATAATATCAGTTCCTCTGAGTATGTAAATGCAAGCTTTGTGTTAAAATACAATTAAATGAGAACTTCTGAATCAGTAGTGTTGTAGTTCTAACATTTAAAAAAAATGCTTGCCATTCAGTCTGTGAATCATATTAAGGTACCTTACAAGTAATATCCAAACAGTACACTGGTATTTCTCTGTATTTGAACTTGTCCTAACTAAATTCTGGTTCATAATGATATGTGTCTGCTCCCATCCCCACTGAATTCCCCGGAGGCTGTGTTCTTTCAGTGTCTGAATGGCACAACATCTGGGGCACAATAAGGAAATTAATGGCGTTCCACCTGGAAATGGGTACTGCACCGATTCAATATACCTGTGCAATTGTTTTGCTGTGAACATTTGAATGGGTTAAGTACTTATTGGTCCAACTTTTGTAAAAGTCATCTTGGCCACAGATGAGGGTCATAAGTTGATCTCATGTAGTGGCAGTCTGCATTCAGTTTCTGCATTTACAGTTCCAGTATATGAAGATGGAAAGTAAGAACTTGCATTAACAACATTGGTTAAATATGGTATATCTATTATCACATCAAAATACTGTCTGGCAGCACCACTGTTGCTTATGAGCTTTGAATGAAAACCCAGGCATAGTCTCCAGGCCAGAATCTGCCACCTCAGTGAGAGCAGACTGTCTCGGACATTGGTGCTGCATGCCTCTGGGGGCAAACACTTGGTGGGACAAGATGTCCTTCCGTTTTTAGCCATAGAAGTACTTTGCCTCACTGATCATCACATTCAGCGGGGGCCAGTGGTTTAGGACCTAGAAGTGAAATTTGGTTTAGCTGTGATATTTTGTTGATGGCTGATTTGGTTATAGTTCCCTTGTTATAAAAACTTTTTTTATAGCTTTCTCACCATCAACTAACTGTGGATAGAGGCAGTGGCTGGGTATGGACGCTGAATTGTCTGGATGGGGAGGAGGAGGTCCAGTGCCTCATCTGTAATTTGCTTCATCTGAGAATTTTTGGACTGATTTGCGTAACAGTCAGAGCTGGCAGGCATTAAATATTTGTGGTATAATGTCAGTAATTACTGGTGGAGTCCTGTTGTCATATCTTGTGGGATTACTCTTATCTCCTGCCCTTTGTAATCAAAGTCCATTGAATGTGTTTTGTTAGTTCTACTGTACAATGAGTCACAAAATCAAGGGTTTTTTGCTGGTCATGTGTTTTTCCTATGCTTAAACCCCACTGGGGTTAGTTGCCGTATGTACCTGAATTAGCATCATGACTAAGTGCTAGTCTTCAGAAATTTTTACCTGGTAAAGCTCAGACTTAGTTTTGTATCTGTTACACTTGTCTTTTGCCCTTGAAGTTGCCTTGAATTATTTAATGAAATACAAAGCACTGATATACAGAAGTTGGTGCAAGAATAAATAGCCAAAATGCAGATTTAAAGTCAACTCTGGAAGAAAAGCCTACAAGGGAACAGAGGAAATGAAACCAGTGTGGTTGCAGGGAAAATATCTGGCTGTTTAAGGCCAACTGAATTCCCACCCTTTCTGAATCTGCTAGCACTGTACAAGTTGGCAGACATTGTCACTACAACAATGCAGTACTTGTCCGGTAATCTGTAATAGATCAGGTATGGCATTGGAGAGGCCTTAGAGGTCTGAGCCTGCTGGGTTCACCCTAGGTGATCTGCCGTTGTGCTTCAAATGGGAGCATAAATATATATTGGTGTCCAATGACCTGAATGACAGATGATGGCAGCACAAATACTGATAGAAAGGCTGCAGTGTTGATAGTAGCTTTATGATGTGTTCTAAGAACATTTTCTATACTTGAGTCTACATATGGCTGAGACTTAAGATGCGCTCGTAAGAGTGCTTAATTTGTTACAGGTCCTCTGAGCTGTGTAACCATTGTTACAGTGTAAAACCAGTGTTTTTATTTTGCCTGAAAAATCTGACGGGGCATTCCAATTGAGGCCATTTTAATTAAGCTATAAGATTTGGATCAATTTCAGTGCAGTTCAATGCACTGACCTTAAAACGGGCACATTACATCTGCTACTTGTTGGCGTGCCGCTGTATTCAGAATATTTTAGCACTTAAAGCAAGGCTTTGCAATAGTTCTGTAGATATATATCTTGAACATGCATCATTTTGCAGTGTTACTACTTATCAAACCCATGTCAAATGCACAGTAAGTAAATATGGTGCCCAAGTTTTACAAGTAATGTTTAACCAATCTCATTAAAGGCAGATGAGTTTATGTACTTTTTTTAATACCTTCTAGGAATTTATTTCAGATATGGGTGCTGTTCAGTCAACAGCTAATCTTTCAATGGTTTGCTTCTTTGTCTATAATGTTCTCTGGTCTTGGTAGGTTTGTCATCAAATCTAAATGACAGTTAACTTGAGACCTTGGTAGTGGCAGTATATTAAAATAGAATTGATCTTAAACTGGAACCCTTAACTAGACATTCAAAGTGGGCCATGGTTACAATGAAATTGCACATACAACTCCACAGATAAACAAATCCCTTAGGGAATGGTCCAAACTCCTTAAATGCTCCTGTTTGCTGTTTATAAGCTGTTATCCTGTTAATTGATTAGATTTCATTACTTTCAAGTTAAATTGAAGTGGTTTGAAATGCTGGCTTTTTGGATGTTCAATTTGAATTGAATATCCAAAAAGTCAGCATTTCAATTTGAATTATTTGTCAGTATTTTTTGTCATGAATTGGCTTCTGTTATGAATGAAACTGATCTCATCTTTCTAGAAGAAAATTGAATTAAATTATTTTTTTTTTGTCTGACTCAAATGCTTAAATGTAATCTGTAATTAGTGATTTTTATTATTTTTCTTTCTCTTTCTCCCCTCTCTTCCTCCTGCTGGTGCAGAATGGTTCCTTCTCATACATTTGCTACCAAATAAGATTTCAGAGGGGGGGGGGGGGGGGACTACAGATTAATGCCCATTCTGCTTTTTCCACTGCTTTGGGTAACTGATCTTATCGGCACTGTTTTTTCAGAATCTGAGTACATTGTGCTTTGATCTTTCCCAGTTGCTTTATTCTGAGATGACAAACTTGTGCAATATTAAGATCTTGCCTCAGGAGTGCCCCTTTTCACCCAAACAAAATAGCAATTGGATTTGAGGGCTTTTTCCACTTATTTAAAGTCTACATTATTTAAATACTAACTAGAGCACAGATGTTATGCATAGTTTTGGCTTATTTGCTGTTTGCAGCCTTCTGGTTATTTTAATGAATGTTGTTTTACAGATGCTAAACATTTCCCATAGAAATGAAGCAATATTAGTTTCCCTATTTTTATATATGCAATGTATTTGAGTGTGAACTTTTTTTGAGCTTTGTAATTCAGCCTGTTGTAGTAGTATCTTCTACAACAGACTTTAAAATGCCAAAAGCTGCATAGTCTGACTTCTCAAGTGTTAGTCTCACCACTGAGCTGCTAAAGTGTGCTGTCCTGCTAGTGATTCCCTGAATCGGGCAGTTACAGGGCTGATGGTGGTTCTCAGCACGCAGTCTGCACTGCTGAGTTCTGGCATGTATGTACATTGGTTCCTGAGTGCTGACAAAGTATTTTAACAAAATCAGTATACAGCATATTCCATTTAAGACTCATTTGTGGAGGGGGTGTCTGGTATCACATAATGTCTGTAAAATAGACTTGTTTTCACACACATTGTATTTAAGACATATGTATTTTGAAGCATATTTTGAATGTTGCATACATGTCAAGGATATTATATGGAGGCATTAAACTACCTACATATTCAAAGGGGTCTTCTGTCCTAGTGACCATTTGTTTGATTTTTGTAATTCTTATCTAAATGACAAATTGACCTAACCTTCTTATGTTTTGGTTTAGTGGTCTTGCTATATATCACCCATCTAACTCATGCTTACATCCTTTCCTTGCAGGTGGGATTGACCAGAATTGTTTGGGACCCAGTTTTAGGATTGGTGTATAGAGAACTGAAGACAAGGCTTTTATTTACTTTTTAAAAATAAATCTCCTCTCTAAGTAGCTTGGGGCTTAGATCAACCCAGATCATGGGGCAGAAAGTCCCTGGAGGTGTCAGAACTGTGGACATGCGGGATCCAGCTTTTCGACCACTCAAGTTGGAGCTGCAGGCTCTGAATTACACAAAGCCAGCCCGCTTGGACCTGCTTCTGGACATGCCCCCTGCTGGCTTGGAGGTGCAGGTGCAGCACTCCTGGAATAATAATGACCGTTCGCTCAATATCTTTGTAAGGGAAGACAACAAGCTGATATTCCACAGACATCCAGTGGCACAGAGCACAGATGGCATCCGGGGAAAAGTGGGCTACACTCGAGGACTTCATGTGTGGGAGATCACCTGGGTGATGCGCCAGCGGGGCACACATGCTGTAGTTGGTGTAGCTACGAAGGACGCACCCCTACATTCAGTAGGCTACATGGCACTTGTTGGCAGTAATGGCGAGTCTTGGGGCTGGGACCTAGGGAGGAACAGATTGTATCATGATGGCAAGAACCAGCCCAGCAGGACCTACCCAGCTTTCCTCGAGCCTGACGAAACCTTTATTGTTCCAGACTCTTTCCTCATCGTCCTGGATATGGATGAGGGAACCCTTAGTTTCGTTGTGGATGGCCAGTATTTGGGGGTTGCGTTCAGAGGGCTTAAGGGCAAGAAACTGTATCCTGTTGTTAGCGCTGTCTGGGGCCACTGTGAAATCAAAATGCGGTACATTAATGGACTTGATCGTAAGTATCCTCTAACTTTCTTGCAAAAATTGTGCTGACTGTACTGGACAGCTGTATTTAATTTCATATTTTTAGATTTCTGAGTAGTTTCTATGATCTACATTGGTTCTTAGAAGAACCATGGAAGATCATTTGAGCTGGTTCTGCTGGATCTCATTCTGGTAGGTTTAATGTTTACTGTGTCATTGCATAAGAATGCAGTGATGAAGTCTATAGGTTAATCAGACTCTAATGGTACTTGAACTAATTTTAGAATTTTTTTTTTTTTTTTTTTTTTTTTTAAACATCATAGCTATGCTTTGTAAACCAGCTGTCTTTTTATAGGTTGGTGTGCAAATCTTCTGTCTGAGGACTTTGAGTAAAATGAATGAATAATGCAAAATTTCAGTCCAGACAATGTCCAGAACAGTGACTCTGGTTTTTTGGCTTTAATTAGCCCTCCATCTACAGTAAATGTCTTATTGATACTTGTTGGTTTAAAATTCATATTTTATACTGGTGCATTTTGTGGTAATCAGTGTAACAACATTCTCACTAAATGACATTTTGGTGACTAAACAATATGGGAGTTCCTTGTAAAGCAAGATTGATTCTGAATATGACTGCATATTTGAGGAAGGGCGGTATGGCAGAAAAGCAAATATTTTTGGTAAGATACTGTTACAAAACTAACTTTAGGCAGTCTCATTGACTCTTTTGAGACCTGTTTCATAACTACTTTTGAAATGTTGCCTCTTCATTTTGATGTAAGGTAGCTGTTTTTGGAGATTAGCAATGGGGATTACTTAGGCTGCCAGTCATTTGGATTTTAAGTTTCCTTTACAGCAAAACATTTTCAAACTGCTTCTAAAAGTTGTGTATCATTGGCTAGATTTCAATGTTGATGACAAATTGCATGCCAGGTTTGATTTACTGCACCGCAAGATAAATTGAACCCAAACACAAATGAGCAGTAAAAAGTGAATAGATGTTGGATTCAAAATTGAGTCCAGTCTTAACATAATGGGTAGGGAAGTCCCTGGCTATACTATCAAATTTGATCATAGCCCGAGCCCTGACTGTGATTTCCTTTAAAACGGGTACTTTTATTAACATTGCAGTGCTAAAATTGCTGCTGGATGGACTGCAAAAAGTGTATGAACAAGATGCAGTTATTCAAACAGTTATTAATTGTGAAAATGGAATTGAGTTTACAGGTAACACGGCTGTTTTGGCTATAAACGTACAGTATGATGCAAATGTGGTTCATTGTGGCACAACTGGTAGTTCTGGTGTTTACAAGGTTTACATGTTCTCTCCATGTTTGCAACCTAAAAACTTGTGGATGTAGGTTAGTGATGAACCTCTTCTGTAGCTTCCTTTACCAGATCAAACCACGACCAAGTGATCACTGAGTCAAACTTGATAGACTTTAAAGCTACCTCACCTACGTGTGTGTGTGTGTGTGTGTGTGTGTGTGTGTGTGTGTGTGTGTGTGTGTGTGAGAGGTAGGGAGGGAGGGAGGGAAAACATCACCTCTTTTTGGCTGTTGCAAGTCAGACCCGTGCTAGAATGCTAATCATTTTCCTTGGGGAAAGGGCTGTTAATTATCAATTCTGCTGATCCTCAGTTCATAATGGATTCAGAATGATTACCGTTTTTCATGCATATTTGGAAACTTCAAAATGTTTGGCAGATCATGGCAATTTAGATACTTTACTTTAAACCACTTGTTTTCTTTGAGTAGTTACTGAACCGAGTTTGCAGTGTTAATATTTCCTCCCTTTGGATCACAGCAGAACCCCTGCCCCTGATGGAGCTGTGCCGGCGCTCGGTGCGAGTTGCATTGGGTCGGGAACGCTTGGGCGAAATCCACCGACTGCCGCTCCCTGCCTCGCTCAAGGACTACCTACTGTACCAGTAATACTGACAGTATGTCCACCACAGAGATAGGATGTGGCTCTCCCTGCTTGGGCTCCTCCTCCTCAGGAACCACCTCAACCAAGTTCACACTAATGTATCTCCAGACAGCACTGGGTGCTTCCTCTAATTGTGCACCACAGCTACTCCTGTTTAACTACACCAAAGGGACAGTTGTAAACGTGTACAAATGTGGCCTTTGATCAGTTTCTTGGCTTTACTCTGTTCTAAAACTATTTGTGGGTCCTTGCTTCCTTTAATTGTATTTTAAAATATTTATTGCTGTTCAGAGCACAATGCACATCTCCAGAATGTGACAGTGACCACAGTCCTACTGTATCCTGTCTGTCAAAAGTGCTATGACTATTGGAGCCTTGGCCTTTTCACTGGCCTCTTACTTGATCCCTGTTTTAACCAACTGCTTGGGACCAACAGCTATGCATGTGTGATCTAGAGCTGACAAAGATGTTTGAGTTTTGTTTTACTAATTTCTAACTACAGTCAATGTTGGCTTTTTTAACTGTTTATTAATAAAGAAATGATTTGGCTCACTGGTTTTCAATTTATTCTGCTCATGTGTTTACCACCATTATTTTCTATAGTGACTCTTGTACAGTAACTGGCTGCTCTCTGAGCCAGTTTAATTCTTTATCCACCCTACCAAGCTGTTTACGTTGAGATTTGAGACAAAGGATAACCACTGAAGTAGTTTAATAAAACTGGTAAAATAAGAACTTGAATGCAATTGATTGTTCATGGTGTTTCTGAAGACTGGTTAAAATTGTTAGATGACTACTGATCCTGGAATAGATCTGCAGTTATTCCCAATTTTTCTGGAACATATTTATCATCAATCAGCTTTTGTTTTTGAAATATTCGTTTTTTTTTGTATTGTACTCAAATTTACACTAAGCAGCAAATTGTTTACATATAAATTTTTTCCTGCTTTTTCATTACAGGGGAGGAGACATTGCATTAAGCTTGAGCTGAAACTGGAGTTATGTTGTAAACTTCACAGGTGTGAGAACCTCTGACTGAAGTCCTAATATAAACTGAACCACCATTTTGGAATGTTCATAGACTACTCCCACTAGACCATCTTAAGTACGATTCATGAGAAATGGCAATGTGTTTAAAATGTTACGTCAGAAAAGTTGTCCGTCTGCCGTGCTTGAAGCTATATCCCCTCCGTACGATAAACCCTTGACTGGCTGGGCCGTGGAAATGGCTTCAGCAGCAACTTAAGCTGGGGGCATGTTTTTTTCTGTGGTTTTTTTCCACATTATTTCAACTAGAAACACTGGTGTCTGGCCATTCTGAGCCTTTGGGAAGTACAATGTAAGCAAATGAACAAAGTTGGACTAGCGGTCTTTCCATTTGTACATGAAGGCTTCTAAAGATGCAGTTGTGATTCAAAGCCACTACAAATAGATAATTACAGTTCCGAATGCAATGGAAAACATCTGTGACTGCAGTTCATGCAAGATCTTATCTAGTTAAGTTTAACTTTAACGAACACTTGAGTCTGCAAAAGTAGTCCAGATAATTTTTGCACAATACCAGTTCTCTGAGTTATCTTTCTCCAGTTTCATTTTTGTTGTGTAACTGCGGTGACACCCCAGTGTTGCTTCTGCACTCATATTCCCGCCAAAAAAAATTGCTACTGGTTGTAAAATGACAGCATACCCTGAAAAACAAATCTCATCACAGATGGAGTGGCTTTTTCTCATGTAAAAAAATACAAATGATGTATTCAGCTGCCTTGTACTTATGACACTAAGGTTTCTTGGAGATGTGCAATTATGGAATCCGTGTAATTGTGCTCTGCCACATAGGAACAGACCATTTTTCTAGAGGTCTAGCAAACTATCTTAAATCAGTTTTGGTCGTCATTAACTTTAATTACTAACACTATTTTAGCTGCAAATATTGTCTGCGTACCTGTAATTTCATATGAAGAAATAACTGTTTCAAATCTCTTTGGTAACATGTCACAATATTTGTATGATTTCAATTCATTTAAACTTTTGACATCCAATTTAACTAATGCATGCTCATCAGGGCTGAGTTTTATGCAGCTGTGTAATATATTTTATAAATGTGTGTAAAATATTCTGAGGCCCTATTATTTCTGAGCAACTGTATGTGGTTTTATAGTGAAACTTATTTTAATTCAGCCCTTTATTTTCCAAGGTGAAGTCATGGACTCGTAATTCATCTTTGTGTCTGGCTAACATGAAACAGGGTGTCAGTGCTATTTGAGACAATATAGATGTGTGAATTTGTCTAGACTTACGGTATTACCAAGCACCAAATATAATTTTATGACTACTATGGGTTTTGTTGGGATTGTCTGGCTGTGAAAAACCAGCAAAAGATGACTCATTTGTTTTCAGTGTCTGCAGTTGTCATGTGGCTAAAAACTGTACTCGGACTCAACAAATGCCACTTTAAAATACAAAATTCATGTCATTCACCCCAAATAATTTTAACCATACCTGAACTGACAGCTTTACACTATTCATTATGACTTTACAATGCACTAATATCTTTATTAACACCACCTCCTCTATTGCTGTTAGGCCTCTTATTTTAGCCCTTTGAGCAATTAATCAAAATAAGAAAAAGTTTTGAAACAAATGTTTCAGGAATTCTTTTGCTATCCGTACCACAGATTAATACACTATTTTTGTTTATTCATTGTCATTAATTGTGCATGCAGTTTTCAAACTCCATGTCTGTAATATACTGTATTAATGATGCTTATCGCACTGTTTCTTTAAGCTCCATTTCTCAAGAATGCAAACAGAACAATCAAGCTATTTCTGTATTTCAAATATCGTCATCCGCAGCGAAACTTTAACTACAGAACACATCTGCAGTCTTAAAACGGCTTTGGCTGAAAAAAACTTTGAAAGGAAACCCTCCAGGTGATAGTGAGGAAAGCACTATCCACTGCTCCTGGTGTTTGCATTGTCCAGGATGAGTCATGATTATTGGGACAGTTGAGCAACACCACCCTGAATTCCTAGAAAAAAGCTCTGTTGTGGCTCTACTGTTTAACTGTAATATGTCACTAGCAATCACACAAATTCATTCAGACTTCTAAAGTGTAATATGTGCAGTTTTTAAGTGATCTTTCCAGTTCATTTAAGAATCACAACACATTATATGTTTAGTGTTAGAAGTTACCTCTTCCTCCAGTCAATCTGGATCAACTTTCTCATCCTGAAAAAAATATTTTAAGTAACTCACTAAGACAGATGATGGCTCCGCTTTGTCATAATCTAAGGACACATTGCTATAAAGTGTACATAATCCTTATGCACTTATAATGAAATTGTGCAGTAGTATTTGGGGTTTTATGATTCAATGCTACATTCGACGTTGAAGGCCCAGATTGTGTCATATATGCCTTATCATACCAAAAGCTTTTTGCCCTTCCAGTTGACTCAGATATAACCTGGAGGAGGTTATGGACTTCAACTGAAAGCCCAGCACATGAGCACAATCAGCTTTGTAGAGCACAAGCACAGCTGTAGGAAAACCTGACAAAGGGAGGAGGATTAAGGTCCTCTAATTGTGTTTAAATCCCCAGTGGTCGTCTGCTGTTGTGTCTCTTTCCTGGGAACTTAAAGATAACTTCAACTTTCAGGTTCAGTTCTTCTGCAAATCACAGTTTTACAGTTGTTTAAAATTCAAAACTATAATCAGTCTAAGATGCCCTGGAGTGAAGTATTCGCTCAGCAGATAAAGTACTATGAAAGTATGCTGGCAACTATGAGCTCGTCCTCAGCCAAAGACTGCAGTTTCACAACCCACGTCTGTTCCTCCTGAATCCTTTCTATTCACTCAATGTCATACTCCACAGCAAAACTTAAAAAATAAATGCCAGTTCACCCCTTATTGGCATGTTAGTTTGTATACCAGGCGATATCAATAAACTATTAGATTTTGAATCTGCAGTGAATAAAAGACACAAGGAGATATTGCTGATGGTCACAGTGTGTATAAAGGGGATGCAAATTTCAAACAAACAGTAGTAAAGCAGCATGCACCAACCTGCAGTGTAACAGTGCATCCTGGGTAGTGAAATGTAGCTGTGATACTGTTATGAATAATGTCCATGTACTACAGTTACAGTGTTATACTGGGAGCTGCACTGTTTGTCCAGGGGGAGAAAGGAGCACCAGGGGGATATGAGAAGTGCAGGTTCTTCAAAGATTAAAAATTACTTTAAGGTTTTGAAGGTGTTTAGTAAAGTCAACGTATTGTCACACCTTTTTATGTACCAGAAAGATTGAACTGACTGGATCTCTTGTTGCTGTTCATTCCAAACAGCAAAGATGCCTTTTACTCACTGCTATTGAGGACTTTTTAAACAACATCATGTCAGAAGAATTCCTCATTGCTGTTATGCTTTGCTGAGGTTCCCACGAAACCAGCCTTAAATCTGCTACAGTAATGTGATGTTGGCTGGTGTTCTGGGATATAAATCAAATCAGATATAAAGTAACTTGCTAAAGGATAAAGGGCTGCTGAGAACCATAAAGGTTTCATCCTGTCTTCTCCATTGTTTCTTTTTTCATTTCTTTGTCTTTTCTTCTGGTTGTGTGGATGGCCTGCACTCCCCAAAACATTGCTGCTGTGTGTGTGGTACAAGCAGTGATAAATGGTCCCAGAATACCTGGCAGTTCAGAGGTTCACACAGTGAATGGAGACAATGGCTCCTCTGTGCTGCAGTACAGTAATCCGCACTGCTGTCTAGGGGGCTGCCCCCCTCTGGGAGCTGCCCTGGGGCGGCATGCTGGCCATAACACACAAAGCAGGGCCAGCAATTGCAACAGGATTTGTAGGAGCTACCAGCTTCTCCTCTCTGTCTACATCAAATGTCCACAGTTGGCAGTATTCAGCCTCACCTCAGCAGGTGAATGGACAGCAATTCTTTCTAAAAATGACCTCATTTATCATGAGGGAATGTCCTGAAACTGTCATTAAGCCATTACTTTAAAAAATTAATTCCAAACCTAATAACCTTATTCATTTTAGGCCAGTTTTCAACCTGTAGGAGAAGGAACTTCTGTTTCTGTGGAACAGAACTGATCATCACCTGATGGTGAGTTGGATTCAATGTATGGGGTGGCAGGCAGATAGAAGATAAAATGTTAGAATGAAGAAGGAAGCCTTTAGACCAATTTAGACCAACTTGGTGGGACCTTCCAGTTCAGCTGGAAGGTATTGGCAGACTGAGAAGGCAGCAACAAGGCACCGAATCAGAAGCTCTCTGGCAAGGGGGTGATTTTTATCTATCTACTATGGATTAGTATAGATTTAAACAGTGGTTTAAATATAATTGTGTCTTTCTTCAGGAAATTTCCATGTGTTTATTTTTGCAGGGATAATAGAAATACTATTTATACTGTGAAAGCCATATGAGATTGTAATGAATTTTTCTGACATTTCATTTGAATAAATATATAAACACTATGCACATAAGGCCTATATAAATGAATGCTTACGTAAATGTAATAAGACAGTTTTTTAGGTCAAGCATTTCTCAAATGACAAATCCACCAACTGACGTAAAGTGTTGTATAGAAGTGCTGCAACACATCGACAGTCATTTATTCCAACTGTTCTGTCTGCTTTTGATATTAGACAGCTGTCTACTTTTGTTGGTGGGATATCAAAGGAACTGAGACTCCCAGCACTAAGTAATCATTCTTCTGACTTCCTTCCTTAGCTGCCACTGAGCTTTGCTCTCAGCTATATTCATTCCACACTTTCTGTAAATCCACTGTAAAGTGCAGTTTGTCAAAACTGAACTCTGACTGCAACAGCACTCTGTAGCCAATAGCTCTTGCAGCTACAGAGATAAAGACCAGACTCTTGTAAAATGAGAGAACAACAAAACTCTCTGAATGCTCAATAAAAATGTTTCTAAACTTCAAATACAAGCCTATTTCAGTTTTGCAGTTGCATGCTTTTATCGCTTAGCATATCTAAAGGTTTTTAAGTTTAAATTTTATTGCTTGTGAAATTCTGCTTTTTGCTCTTAGTTGTATGTCATTTTGGTAAATGGATAAATATATTGTTCATTTTTGTAATGTGCACTACTTTTGTTATACCCCCGCAACAAAATTTTCATGGTCAAAATTTGAATACTGGCATGATACTATGAGGTTTTTTTCCCCTTAATGGTGCAATTGTTAAATTAGAAATAGTCCAACATCCAGTAGCTCTCATCTTCTCTTACTTCACATGTGCCATGACTTTGGTTACTTCCTGATGTTGATCTTTCTTCAGCCAAAAAATCCATTTTTTCTTCCTGAATGAACCAGGACTGTAGATAAATGGGAAGTTAAACTATGTGTTGGGATTATAAGGAATAACACACCGTAACGTACATGTTCCAAAGCCCTTTCAAGCAGCCACTCCACAGGAAGATAAGAATAAGTTGACCCTATGGATGGGAAAGGAGTGTAAGTCTACTCTGAAAGGCAGTCAGGCATCAGGACAAATGTAGAAACAGGAAAAATTTGGATTAATGGAGCTGCACCAGCTTAATTCACCTGTCAGTTTACCAGTCCATGAAAGAGTGCTGACAGAACTGAGCAATCCTGGTCCTTGACCCATGCCTGCAGTCTGTGCTGTGGTCCAGTCTAAACAGGCTGACACTAGGCCAAGCTGGGGTTAATACAGATGTGTCCACTAAGAGCAAGCCTCCAGGACTCAGTCCAGGACCACAGTTAGTGACCTGTTAACTAGAGCCTGCTGATATCATCTGTGGTCGTCTCTGTGTTTCTCCTGCTTGTGTGTTTGTGCTGAGCATCTACAATCTGGCCAAGGAAGCACAGGTTCTCAACCAAAGTGTGATCCCAGTTGGCAGTTTTCAGGGCTGTAACATATTATTAACAAATATTTAATTCCACAGGTCGAAAAGTGTTCAAACTGGATGTGAAAACCAGAAGGTTACAGGATGAAATATTTGATCTTGTACCAGATCAAAATTCTTAACCTGTTT
Organism: Arapaima gigas; assembly: GCA_900497675.1. NCBI lineage: Eukaryota > Metazoa > Chordata > Actinopteri > Osteoglossiformes > Osteoglossidae > Arapaima > Arapaima gigas. The sequence goes on along the minus strand of UFQX01000002.1, from coordinate 307,663 downwards.
TTTGCTGCATGTATCTTGAAATATAGATTCATAAATAGACAAAGCAAAAGATAAAAGCACCATAATCCATTATACAGACATGTGTCTATCCAGATAAGGATGACATTAAGAAATTAAGAAAAATAATCTTTTTAGGTTCACAGTAAATTCTTTGTCTTGCTTCACTGATCCTACTGATGTTCATGCAAACAAACACTTGACCTAACCAAAAGCAAAGTGGTGGATGCACAGCTTTGTACAAACTACCAAGCAACACTTGACCAAGGAACATTTCAGTGGTGCTAATAACTTTACCCAGACTGGCATTAAAACAATTTTCTGTGCAGATATGGAATGAAGATAATGGACTGGACCAGCTATAGTGACTGCTTTCTGACAGGAGTTTCAAGACTGTCAAAAATACCTGCAATCGCTCAGACTGAATGCTGGGCTTCTGACTTCAACCTTTTACCCTGTTCGCCGAGATAAAAGTTATTATGCCTGCTGAGATAAAACCCAGGCCCTGTCTAGTAATATGTCTATGAGCAAGTGTATGCAAGTACATGTTATTAAAAATGCATTCCTGTTTTCCAGTTCACTTTGCTGGGATGCAGTAAGGCACTTGCTGGTCTGTTGCTCAGGCTTCAGGGGTATTTTCTGTGCAATTCATTTTGGGTGATCATAATGACTTCATGTCTGCCATATGTGTCGTTCAGCCCACATGTGAGCATTTAGGCCAGACTTCAAACCCTACTGTCTGAGCTGAACAACAATGATTATAATAGGCTGGATTGAAAATGTGCCCTCCTCCCTCTGCTCTTTCATCCAGCTCTGAAAAACCACAAAAAGGGCAGAAAAGGGTCAGACAAGTACAATATTCCCCGTTTAAACAGAATGGAATAAATAAAAAAGGAAATGCTGAAAGGCAACATATCAGGTCATAATAAACTGAGGAGTGCTGACTAAGCTGTAACCTTGATGAGTTTTCTTAACATGGAGTACACTGCATTTTGGACAAATAAAGTAGAAATAGTCCAGTACAATGTTGTCAACAAAAAATGTATTTCAATATTTATTGTGGCATAATAACTAAGGCTAAAAATAAAAAGACTGGGTCTCTGCCTTTCGGTTTCTTGGTGCCTGTCTCAGCTGCTGATATCACTTGGCACTTGGGGATTATGCTTCAAATAAATTTTTTGACTACTTTATGTTCACTCATTCGTCATCAGATATGTTTTCATAACTACAGGATCCATGTTTCTGAGAAAGCAGATTGTTGTAGAGTATATTCAGCAGGAGTAATTCAATAGACAGCATTTTGAAAACCACTGGATATCAGTGTGATAAACTCTGTCCGATGGTAACTTGCAACTGTGGCAGTTACTTTGGTTCATGTTTACTTTAAATGCAATGATGTTATTTTATAACACTTCAAAGTCAGTAATGTGATTTTACAGCCTGATGACGGTTATCTTAAAACAAAGTTGTGTGTCGAGAGTTAAATAAAATGTCAGCTAGTGCTCCTTGGGTTTAATGAACTTTTGAAGGTATGTCATACAGTCTAGAATGATCGTATAAAACATTCAATCACCTTAAAATGCCCTGAATCCTTGATTCAGAATGACTGCAGCATTTCCATTTGGCACCAAGTAGAGATGAGGGTATGGGGATGAGTGAGACATGACCCCCTGTGTTCCAGCAGCCCCAAAATTAGTGCTTTGCTCTACTCAGTTATTGCTCCACTGCCACTGGGTATGTGGAAATGCTCTATGAAGTTTTATAAATATATTTATTAGTATGTTTTTTTACAGTATATACTCTAAATCAGATATATAGTTTAAAAGTCTTTCAAACATTTTCAGGACATTTATACTATTTATTTTAGTCTCATCTGCAGATAAACTGCCAGTTTATTCTGACAGTGTAGAAGTTTACATATTTTTTGTTTTTTGACACACCGACATGCCTATATTTACTTTTTAGCACCTTTTTTATCTGTAAATGCCTCAGAAAAAATGTGAAACACAAACCTTTCACTTGCAGAAGCAGAGAACAGGGAACTTGGGTGCACAGTTAAGGAGACAGGTATAAAACAACCAGAAAGTATGAGTTCAATATGTGACTAACTAACAATTTGACTAATCATTGACAACAGCTCACTTTTCATCTGGGTTTTCAATGACTGCATGGCAGTACCTCTAAATACTTTCCTCTATCAGAACAAAGTGTAACAAAAAGATGTTTTGAAAGAAAAAACTCGGGCTGATGAGTTGTATATGCTGTGTAAAAAAGAAAAGAAGCAAAGATCAGGTGCTGCTCCACAGATAACAGCCACCATTCCCCAGTCACTTACACATTTTTTCATGTTCTGTAGTCCTTACACTCAGCTGCACCTTAACCAGTGTTTGTCTGTGTGTTGTCTTCAAAAAGCAGGACATACAAGAGTGTCTAAGTCCGGCGTTTCCAAGACTCTGTTCAAGTGTTTTTCTACCAGTCTGCTCTTTAAAAACAGGCACCCTATGATGGACATGTGAAGGAGAAAAACAAAAATTTAAAATGCATAAATGGGTTAAAAATTGTCAACAGTGACCATTTATCTATCCATCCAACCATCCAACCATCCATCCATCCATCATCATTAATCCTGGGCAGGGTCACGTCATTCTTGGACACTCATATTTCATGAGCATTTTTTAAAATTTTCAAATTCTGTGTGTAATTCTACTCAAAATGCATTTAATAAAATTATTTCTGTTCCCTTTTATTCCTCTTTTTTATTTACTTTTTCACAATTTACTACCTCATGCTCTGAAAACATTGAAGATACTGTGCTTTTGTGAGGGTTTTCAGGTAAACCATGTTTACGTTTTATCATTAAGTGAAATAAAAATATTAAATGTGTCAGTGAAAATTTTTTCTTCTTTTTGTTTAATTATATATTGTGTAAATGATGCAGTGGAACTTTTTATCTCTACACCTGATTTTTAATTGTCACATTGTCTCAAATGCGGACCGGTACCAAAATTGAACACTGATTGATGCTAACAGCCAAAATATTTAGCTAATGTTACAGATAACAATATTTGTAATAAACAATCATTAAGATAAAATAAGGTGCTTGTAACTGAAAACAAATGATGATGTATCTTCAATAGTCACTGTCTGACAAAGAAGTGAAATATAAGAGAGATTCTTCTTAAGATTGTATTCCACTAAAATGACAAATATTGTATTGTTTGCATCGTTCACGATAGACTGGAGTGAACAGTGAAACCACCAGTGATGGTCCCCAGCGTACATTCTATTCTCAAAATAAATGTGGCTGTAAATGATCTCACCATGGTTCTTAGGTAACAGATGTCATGTAATTCATTGACACGTCTGTGGCAAGCAGAGGCAGAGACTGTGGCCACAGCCCCACTGGCCAGGCCAATGACCGTATGTGAAGAAGAAATAAACACCAATTGTGACTTTATGTTCTCTTGCATATCTCAACTGAAAGACCATATTAGCAGCTTGCATAAGTACCAACATTTATGGTTGAATCGTCAGTCATGGACTACAAATCTAATATAGATACCATAAGCCTACCTGTTGCCACATCATGTCTTCTCACATCCTGGACTAGATAAGCCCCAAACTAATCATTTCAGGTTCTACTCATTTCCCTTAATGGGTGGGGTGGTTTAACTTAGAGTATTAAAAAGAATCAGAAAAGGCACAAACAGCTAGCCATGTGCAAGTTAGTTAATTAAATGCACTTTAAGGGTGTGAAGTATTAAACTGTGACTGTGCATCAGGGCAAATGTTTAGCCTACTTTCCATCTTAGCTTACAGTCTCCTGGGGATCTTGTACCTGAAGCTAAGTGACATTGTTGAGAGAGGTGCCAGATTTGTGGGTTTGTAGATAAGAAGGTATGCAGGAGCGTGAAGCTCAGAGGGTGTTAATGTACCTGATACATGTCAGCTGAGCATGACCAGAGCTTTACTGTAATGCTTTCCTGACAAAATTTCAATTTTGCCAACTCCAGAATTTTCAGGTTATTTTTTAGTATCCAGTTAAAATGGACATGGGTATGTGGATATGAGAATAATGTTGGAGTTTTAGAAGTAAAAATCTATATAATTTGGTAATGAATTCATTCTGGGTTATAGTTCCAGCTGGGGCAAGTTGTTTAAACCTTGTTGAGTCATCTGCTTGCTAAGGCACATGAGAAAGAAAAGATTACGGATGAACCCTAGTTTATGCACAGTAACCCGACGCAGTAAGAGAAAACCATAAGCTGAGCAGAATTTCCCTCAGTACAGAGGGGAACCAGCAATACCACCATTTGATGACTTAGCAAAAACGCAGTTTTGTGACAAACAAAGAAGCCTGTGTTCACAGCTATTCAGAACTACACGACTGTGGGCACTGATATTATGTCTGCTGGGGTGATCTGGTCCAAAGACGTGGGTCAGAATGAGGGAACTGCCCAAGCATAACCTCATCAGCTGGGTCCAATCTGTTTATATGTTTGTTTGTGTAGCCCTAAGTTGAGCCACATGCTTCACTGTGTCAGCACATTGGAATTCTTGGAAAGCTGTGTGCTCCTATTGAGTTCATGTCGTGGTGGAAAGACTGTGCACGTAAGGTTGTGGGTTCAGGTTGGTTTCACTGGGTGGCATTTCCCACTCAGGGTAGCCTGCCTTCTTCCTGAGATGAGTGAAATGCAGATGAATAAGAGCTTTTACACTAAACTGTTGAAGGTTATCATCACACAAGTCTAACCAAACCTAAATATTTTTCCAGTAAGATCCTTTGAGGCAGAAGCATGCAAAGCCATAATGTTACATTTCTCTTACCTTCACCATTTCCAACAATATTAGTAGGTTGAAATCATCTCAACAAATGAACAGTGTCTTTAGACAAAGGGACTGTATCTGAGTTCTCAGCAGAAACTCACACAAATCTATGAAGTCCATAGACACACAACCCTGAGCTGCTGAATGCCTCACAGACCCATAGTAATTCATAATAGATTAGATGGGCTATTTCTAGCGAAAACTGAAGGTCTGCAACTGTTATATTAATTTTGTCATATTTATCCATTCATTCTGTTTATTCTTTTGGGAGGCAGGTTTAACTACTTGCAGGATTTATGTTTATTTCAGTCATTTTTAGCATTCATGTCCATATTTCTCTGAAATAGCATCAGCTCACTGCGGCAAGAAAATACTTTGGCTTCTCAATTTATCAACATAGGACCAGAAGTCTGATTGTAATTTATAATTTCATTTTACCACAAAGTTGCAATCAATAAAATTTTCAGGACTCAAATATCCTACAATTTAATTATGTGTTGTAGAAAATGAGGTTTAGGTTAGGTTGTGTGAAACTATTTAAAAAGCAAAATAAATAAATAATGTATTAATATTATGCTTATTTGAAGATATTTAATTACCATTAAAAACCACATTACTATTAAAACCTATTTAAAACAAACACATATCATCTCTACTATTTAATTCCAATTGTTGACTGTTGTGCAACATGTGCAACATTTTTCATCTTCCTGTCACCTTCTGCTTTGTTTACGTTGCCGTGTGGCTTCTATGATAACAGCACAAAATTTGTCAGTTGAGACAAACATCAAAGCTTTAGTTGTGAACATGCCAGTTGAATTAAGGTGCTCACCCTCTTGTTTTGTAGTCTTAACAAAACAAAAATTTTATACTGTTGAGACATGAGGAAAATATAGAAAATTTGAGGGAAAAACATGGGAAAATGTGTAAAATCTCTGAAAATTCCCAAGAAAGTCATTTGGGAAGCCAAAGAGCAAGTGTTCATGTCCCAGGTATATAAGCAAAATTTAGGGGTGATGTAGCAAGCTGACTATGTTCACTATGTCAAGTCTCATTTGCATTTTTATTTCACTTAACAAAACATTTCATATGTATGTTTGGGCTAGAGCTTAAATTAGAAAAACATATCCAAGGAAAATGTTTTATGTATTCCTGGTTTCACTACTGCTTTCTGTAAGGTGCACAGCCCCATACTGGTCATTTGGGCTGCAGTGGCCGTGATCCTTGAGCTCAGAGAAAGAAGGCTGGGTTAAGCAGTGGTGACAAGAGGAACCTTGGAGAAGAACACCCTTCTGGCTGCCACGTCACACCTTCAGTGCTAAAAGTTGATAGGTGAGATGTTGTTCTTGCTCAAGTCAGTTGTATGAATCACAGTCATCGCTTGTTCACTAGTATTACCACATATGCAAGTATAGACCTAGTATTGTGGTGTTTTGTTAACTGAATTTACCACAGTCAGAACACTGGCACACATTAGTAGTTCAAAAAGATTAAAAATTTGTAGATTTTTTTTTTTTTTTTTACAAATTCTATTGAAATTCCCCTAGCTCTTGGAAAATGAACCATACAGTCAAACTTCAGTAATTTTTACAATAAGTAATACATTGTAAAACTAAGTAATTTAATTAAATGACTGGAAGACATGAAATTTTTGCTTATTCATTACCCAATTACCTAATACCTACTTGGGTAAAGTGAAAGAACAGGATTGTGAGGAGGATTCTGAACCTCCTCCCCTGGGGAGATTCTGCCTCACACTGCCCTCTTCTGCTTCATTTCATAACAACACAGCACAGACATAGCTGCATAATCACCACAAATCCATCTATAATTCCATCTTTTATGAATAAATATAGATTTTTGTGCAAATGCTGGTTAGAGTTGTATTCCTAAGCCTATTAGCATCCAGTCTTTTTGCCCCATGCTTTTTTTGGGGGGGCCCAGCTGTACAGATACGTAAATAATTGTAAAGTACCTTAACAACATAACCCGGTTGGGAGAAAAGTGTCACCTAAACAGTTAGATGTTAATTGGAGGTTGAGGTCCATTTCTTACACAGGAAAAAGGGAGTGCCAATACTGAAGGAAGAACATAAGGAAAAGAACAAATATGCAGAAAACTTCATACTGCACATAATTCTGTGGAGTGATTTAAAAGCATTGCAATTCCCATCAATTAATATAGTTGCAACAAAAACTGAATTGCAAATATTTTGGTCTTAACGTAGACACAAAATTAAGACCTTTATTTGTATGAGGTACAAATAAATATGAGGGATGTGAGTCAATATTTTTCCGTAGAGTTACCTAAATAAAGCTGCTGTCTGTTGTCCACACTGGATCCCAGTCCATATGATTGCTGTGCTGCTGCTGGCGACATTAAACCTATATTTAATTCTTGTTTTCCTAGTGGAGTCCTGTGGGTGCCGGCACACGTGGGAAGAAGCCCCTGCAGTTGTACTGAGAGACCCTCTGAAGATCACCTGATGACTGAAAAGCAGAAAGAACAGCTGCTAAAGATTACAGTCATGCTCTCCGGTGCACTGATTTATTGATGCCTGAAGTACTATTTTCATACAGCGTAGCTCTGTAGATCTCCGCATATGAGTTCAGTGGAAAATCTGAAAATGTGCCAGAAGTTTACACTTCACAGCTACGGAAGAGAATAAGATAGGAATGAGTGTGCAGTAATGAAAACCTTAAAATAAGACCTGTCCCAAATCTTGTAATTATTTATCTTTTGCAATTCACTCCAAAAATTTGACCTGCTGTATTGTAATGTAAAATGTAAAAGCTCTTTCTGTACATAACTGAGTTTTAGTGGAAGTTCTGCCACAGCATGAGGCACTTCCATATTCCCCCCTGTCTTCAACAGAGTAGCTTCTCTTGTCTGTGTCTGGGCCTCAGTGAATAATTGTGTTTTCCGCAGTCTGGCAACAGTTGCTTTGGTCTGTGTGTTTGACCGCAACAGGAGCAGTGTATCAGCATGTTCATCTGGCCTTGTTGTGTCTCAGTGGAGTCGGCAGCTGCAGACCAGCACCGCTGGAATCTCAGGCATTTGTCTGAAACGCTGAATTTATGTAAAACAACGTCTGAGATTTAGGGCCCTATTTAATTAGACCTTGACCCCACAAGACAAAAGTATTTTTTATTTCATTTAGAAAAGGAAAAACAACTGAATAATACAAAATTGTGTGTGCTTTGATGAAGTTTTCACTTTGTCAGACAGCAATAAAAAGCGGAAGGTTTTAGTAGCATTGCATTCCGTTATCCTCCATGAATATGCTTATTTTACTTTTTATTTTGTCCCATCCCCAGAAATGTATGATTTTTTTGTTTTGCAATATGGAATCACAATGTATTCAATTAGGCTATTTAGGCACTGATTAATGGAATTTAACATCCAACTCATGACATTTCTACAAGTCAAAAATTATGACTTTATGTGAAATTATGTGAATTAATATCACATATAAAAGGCTAAATAACTGAATACACAAGTATTTACCCCTTCACATTGATATTTAATAAGAGCACGTTTGACAACAGCTTAAGATTATTGGAATAATTAATATAATTATACACTTATAGTAAACTAGTAGAGTAGTGATCAGTTTTGTATTTCAACTTCATGTCCTCAGCTGACAGCATTTAAATTGTTAGTGTCATGTACCTTTGTTTAAACAAAACCTTCACTACACTGTAAAAGTGAAAGAACTATGGGTGAAAAATTACCCCATATTTTGGTGATAAAGTATTTATTCATTTCAGGATATATTTTTACTGTGGTGGGGTATGATTTGCCAGCTGCACATCTGATGTTGATGCTGACATGTTTTTCACATGAAGCCTCTGCTTTTCAAAGTCTTTGGATGATCTTTTGAACAGCAAGCCCAAGAAAAAACTGAGCAGCACGTCTGGGCGTTTGCAGCTTGGAGAAGTCATGGGTGGATGTGACACGTCCTCAGCAGGGGGGCTTGTACAGTTCCCCACGTTATGCAGATGGAGAACACTTATTGCCCTGTTGACAGTCTTCTGTCCAGCTGTGCAGCATAGAGTCTAGACATTCTCACATTGTGTACAGTCTGGTAATGAAAGGGAACACAAAGTCAAAGTGAAACCACTACATCTGATCAGCATGGATCCAAGTCCTGCCACAATGTGGCCTTTCACTTTTGGGTGTTCCAGGAACACGGATTCGATGAGCAGCAACATGCTACATGCCTTCCCACATTCAGCAGCATTATTTACGTTAACGCAATTTTAAAAAATGTAGATAAGTTTCTAATAAATGTTACTTTAGGTCAGAATGAACACCAATTTTTTCAAGAATCTGACACCACTTTCTAGTTTTTTTTTTAATTTAAATGCAGCAGCAAACAGTACAAAAGCACCAGTATACATAACTACATCAGTAAAATGTAAAACTATGAAATTATGTATATGTATTTATATAATGTACTTAGTACATTATATAAAACAAAAATGTAAAAAAGAAACAAAACTCAGTGTTTATAGTTACGTAAAAAGGAACCATATACAGTGCAAATGTTTTGATTGTGTTTCTTCCTTTCTTATTCTTGATATGCAGTCTTAATATGAAGTCTTTTTACATTGTTCTTGTTCAATTTTCAATAGGTTAATACTGGGTTTAGCCTTTTGACCACTTGTAAATATGATAGTTACCAAAAATTACATACAAGGTTACCATATAACTTAATATTTTTACATTTAAAAGTGAGAAAAATATCTTTATCTCTGAAAGTCAATTTAACCTTCAGCACCAGAAAACCATAAATAGATGTACAGTGTTTTTTTGCTCTGGCTCCCAAAATACGCGAGTTATGTATTTGTCCTTTCTAAACTGGAATAACATTTGTTTTTTTGGATAGAGGAGATATATAATTCCAAATGAAACCTCTTTCATTTTGCTCGTTTCCAGCGCCCTGCCTACTGCGTTGTTAATGACGCTTTTGTCACGTCATGGGACATGCCCCGTTGGTCTTCCTCTGACGTCATTGCTGAAACAGGAATCTGAGTAGTTTGACGGAGGTGCACGGGTTATCGTTTGTGAACAGAAACGGATTTTATGTGTTAACTTTTGTAATGACAATTTGGAGATGGTGCAGAAGGACACGTTTTTACACCTTTTTGCGGGAGGGTGAGTTTATTATTGGAACCTGTCGGCTCGTGCGTTGCGCCGCGTGTGTTCGCCGTCCGTCACGTGTACCTCAAACGCCGCCGCAGCCGCATGGAGTCCCGCTCGGTTCCTCACCTCCGTGAGATAAACTGTGTGAAAGTCTGTCCGGTCGTTGTGAGAGGCGTTTCGCTCAGGGTGAAGTGTGTGAAAATCTGTCCGGTCGCTGTGGGAAACGTGCTGCCACCAGTGCGCGAGCACGCGCCGTGGGTCACCTTGAGTGCACCGCGCTTCCATTTTTTTAAGATCACACTGGAGTTAAGTTTATAACCGCTCCTTGTGATTTTACTTTTATTTTATAACCTCATGTATCAAGTTTTTTTTGCAATATATAGTTCCATGAGTCATAGATATTGCAGAGAATTTGCATGAGACGACGCAAAGCAGAACACTTAATATTAGTCAGATATGCAGATATTTTAATTTTGTGCTAATATCTTTATACATTTGGGCTACAAATATTCATTTATTTCGAGAAAACAGACTTACAACGATAAGTAACTTGTTATTCATCCATGTTTACAGTAGGGTCATTTTTACAGCTGCTTTAATTTGCTACAGGAGAAAGATGGGATTGAACTTGCGAATCCAGAAGGGCAGCACTAACTGCTACGCCCTCTGTTGCTTTGCCAGTGTTTGTATATTGTACTTTTCAGTTCAGTGAGCTTAAATGTAAGGAACAGTCAAGTTAAACGTAAGTCATTTCTAAAGATACTGTGGCAGCCCACTGTCTTGTGATTATGAAAAAATAACTATTGGTTTCAACTATAGAAGCTGAACAACTCTTATGAAGCTGATATGTGCACTCCTTGTATGGTAGGTGCTCCAAGTGGTGGTGCTACAGAGGTTCAAAGTAGGAGATGTATTATAATGTTGTGTCACTAAAGGTGACATCAACTGGTACTTGTAGGCCCACATCTCATTGAGGGTTGTTTTCCATGTCTTTGTGACATCTTTATTAATTCTGTTTTTGGGAACAGTTTTTTTTTTTTAACTTTTCTTTAAAGTGACTTACAACGTCAAACTTCTCTTTGCAGTTTTTACTGCAGTAAATTATGGTACCATGTTCAAGGGTCCCACAGTATAAGGCAGGATTTAAGCCTGAGTCCTGTGAGTGCAGCATGGCAGCAGTAACCACTACACCACCTCCTGAAAAGGGTCATACAAAGGAATACTGAAGAATTCTGGAAGCCCTCTGTCTTCTAGTTCTATACTTGTACTACAGTGTACAGTATTTTTTAGGCTGTTACTTTTGGGAGTATTATGTTATATCCAGATTATAAATTTTTAGAGTTGGAATTCTTCTGTCTTGCTATCAAAATGTAGCAGTTGAACCCAATATGAAACACCTACACATGTGTATCTCTGTAATCCTTATCACAGTATTAGAGTTGCCCTGTTACTGTTACAGAATGAACAACCCCAATATCGTCTTTGACTTGATGGTTGTAGTTTTACCTGACATATCTCAAAACATACCAGAGTTTTTCAGTGCAGTGTAACCAAGTGTCTTTGGTATTGTCTTTAAACTTTGATTATTATCGTATCATTCTCAGGGAACATACCAGGTCATTGTGATGTAATTATGTTTGTTAGACTTTGCACAAGTGTGGATGGTGGGTTTAAACATTAGTAAGAATTTTGCTGTCAACCTCTAATAATTAATGTGTGTCTTTGAAGTTGAATGTCACATTGTTTTTATCTTTGTAAGCACAGATGTAGTGGTACTGTAGCAGCCATTGTGACATGTCCCTTGGAGGTGTTGAAGACCAGGCTACAGTCTTCGGGGCTCGCTGTGAGGCCAGTGGTCCAGGTTCAAATGGGCCTGCATGGTGCCTGTGTCATACGCCCCGCAGCTGTCACACCAAGCTTGTTTCAAGTGTTCCGGTAAGACATTAGGCATTCACCTATTTCTCATGTTTCCAGAGAAAATCTGTTAAAGCCCTTCCCCATTTTGTTTACAATGGTGTGCTCAAGGTTGGAGAATCTCGTAAAAAGAAAACAAGAGTGGCATTGGACTAAGTGACTTTACGTGACAAACCCTTTTCCTTTTCTTAGAGCACTTACTTTATACACAGCTAGCTGAGTTACCTAGCACTGGCTGGGTCAAAAAGGTGTAGCAGTGGGAAGGTAAAAAGTAATAATGTATAATCACCAAACTATTTTACTCTTGAAGTGCTTGTAATTAATACTTAAGTATTGTTAGTGCTGTTGAACAGGCACACACCATGTGCGCCAGTTGTCAACTGGAAAGGAAAAACCAAAAATATACATCGCCAAAATGTGACCCTCATATTACTAATGTTTTGCTGCATAGTGTGTGTCATATAATCAAATCATAAATCAAAATGTAAAAATTAATAACAGCCACTGGATCCTGTGGTTGAAAATACAGATGGCCCTGAGAGCAACACATGCGCTGGTCATAGTGACCAACACACAGTACATTTTTGTCTGTGCGTGCATGTGTGTGCATATGCAGCAAAAAAATTGCCAGTGTGACTACATACTTTGCTTGTGATGTCATTACTCCCACCTTTCTGAACTCTGTCAGAGTGAATTTTGAAAATTTTAAATACTAAGTTGCCTTTTTTGATATTTAATAAACCTGCCTGCACAAAAACTTAACTTGGGGTAAGAATTACTTGTGTGCCAAATTTCAAGTTTGTGGCATGAAAAACAAAACTCTGTGTAAGGAACAAACAAGATTGTGGTTGAGCTTTATAGATATAGAGTCAGTCTGTTTGTACAGCTACACAGAAACTGAAAAGAGAATGAAAATGCTACAAAAAAATCATTAAATAAACTCTTCAAGAACCTAAAGAAATCTCACAAAACTATAATAAACAGCCATCAAATAGTCCTCTCCAAATATGCCTTTTTCTCAGTCTAAAAATGTCCAAAAAAATGTTAGTGCTTATTTTCTATTGTTGAACCTCCCCTGGGAGACACAATTATGACCTTGACAGCAGGCACCCACTGTGGGTAATTTGAGTGGGTTCACCTGTTGGTACAGTTTCTCATGGGAATGTGCTCTGCTGTAAGGCTCCTTCAGCAGTGCTTTTGTCCTTGGGTGAATTCCAACTACTGACCTTGGATTAAACCACACCATGTAGCACTAGTTGAGATCTGTCATGTTAAGATGAGCAGAAATCTCTTAATTTCTTGTGTTAAAATAGTTTTTCAAAAATATTCTTTTTCACTTCTGTATGTTGAGTTGACATATTGAAGAATTATATTCACTCCAAAGAAAAAAAGCACCTCATTGCTTTGTGGCCTCACTATTGCCAGAAGAGAAATGCATTATGTGTTTTAATGCCACTGTTCTCTTTTTGCAGATCTATTTTAAAGACTGAAGGACCTCGATCTCTTTTTAGAGGACTTGGGCCGAACCTTGTGGGGGTGGCACCGTCAAGGTAAACCTGGAGCTGACCGACATCTAATACAGTTATCTGGACTTACTACTACTATTTAAGAATTTTTTATTTTGCTGTGAAGTGCTGTAGTTATTTTGTATGGAGCAGTATGTAACCTCGTCACTAGTATTTTAAATATCTTCAGAGCTATGAAAAAAACCATACCATGTATTCTGAAAAAAACTGATTAAGGTCCGTCCCAGACTACACAAACTTTTTTGAGAAGTATCTAGTATTTATTTTTTGGGAAAAAAGGAGACCAGCATGGTAATTAAAATTGCACGCCAAAGTGTCACCAATGTGTTGACAGATAGCAATCACAACCAATAAACGCTGTTTTAAGTTTTTGTGTAAAAGAAGTGGAGAGAAAGTGCACAAGGTATGAATAATACCATACTTTCTACCTCTTCTGAGCTCTCAGTAAAGCACCGCCTCTGTCATTCTCTTCACCTCTGAGGTGATGTGTGTTTCTTGTCTGAGCTTTGAGGTAAATAATATAGATTTTACGCTGATTAAATTTCCTATAGGTATTCTTTTAGTTCTTATTATTATACTTGAAATGAGTATTAGTAAATTTTGTTTGATTTGTTTGGTGAAAAACAAGGGACTGGGGAACTCCTGCTGAGTATCAACACTGTTCTTACTGTGGCCATGGTTATGTATACATTTATTCATTTATCAGACACTGTATCTCAGGGTAGAGTAAACAACAATGCATTTCACCAGTAGACAGAAACACAGATACAGTCACGTGATTTTCAATGTACAGCCACTTAGTCCAATCCCACCTTTTTTCCTGGCTCATGTTATACCAGTAGCTGACTATCGACGTAATGACAGACCTCTGACCAGCTTTGTATCACGTTAAAATGATAAATCTATCGCAGTTAAGCTTGTAAAATGTCCCCCAGCTTTAGTTTGAGTTGCAAGAACAAGGTACTTAACGTGTTCCTTCAATAAATATATTCTGCTTTATAAAATTGGGGATGATAATAATAATAATAATCATAACAATCATACCAGTTTTCACTGTTTAAGCTTGTAAGTTTCTTAGATGATATTTTCTTAATATTTTCTTACTCCTAAACAACCTGTGCATTGTACTGACAGACTTCAGGTAACATATCTTACACAACAGTACTGCACTACAATTCATGCTGGGATTGGTGCTAAAAACTTAAGTGTGTTAAACCACCAGACTGACACCCTTAAGTCATTGTCGTCTTCTGTATGATTTTCTTTCTCTACATTTATATTTTTCATTTATTTCAAAAGTGGTGGATTCATTTTGTCCTTCATTATGCATTGAGACCACCTTAGAAATAGCTCTTCTAGCTGTGTATGAAAAGAGGTGTTAAATTGAGAGCTGATTGCCTAGATGGGGGCTTTGGCCGTTTGGCAGCAAAAAAATACTGAATGTGAACAAACTAAAGAAGCTGTCAGGGGAGCTGAGGTACGGAACTGCATTCAGTCGCTTACTCAGCCTTTTAGAGCCAGCTGATGCGTGCTCTTTTAAAAATGTATAAAAACCAAATAATTGGTGTCAGTGGCATGCAGTTTTGTTAAAAGGATGAAAATGACACATTTTCACAGTAATGAAATTACTTTTTTCCTTTTGAACAGCCAAGTGTTTGCTAAATATTTCCTTTCTTTTTAAATGGATCTTGTGTTAATTATTTTCCTCTGTATTTTTCCCTATGCAGAGCAATATATTTTGCTGCCTATTCCAGGTCTAAAGAAACACTTAATGACATCTTTGCACCCAACAGTGGCATTGTGCATGTGTCGTCAGCTGGCATTGCAGGTAAGACTGTAAAGTGCACTGTCAGCCATGTTTTATTTTATGCGGTACAAAAAATGTAATGTAAAACCTGCCCTTTTCACACAAGAAATATGCTGAGGTGTTGTTTCTCTAAACTGGCTGCTTTAGATATTTAAAAAAAGTTGCAAATGCAAATTAGATATATGGGATTCTGCAGCTGAAATAGTTTTTTTGACAATTAGACAAATTTGTAATTAGGAGTTGTGTATTTGAGGGTCCCAAAAATATTAGCACCAATACTCTGTGTTAAACATAAATATAAGAGGATACATTACATCTGCTTGAACAGTGGGGGTACATGTGCCTCTGCCATGTTACACCTATACAACGTTTTTCCATTAATAAACAGGAAAATGTACCAGTTCAATGTAGCACATTTTAAGTATATTAATTTCTTCATTACAGGTTGTACGAATTTAGTGTACCGCATGAGTAAGCTGTAACAATTTAGTTTGCTTCGTGGTTTTATGGATCTAAATTGGTCACAATTTGTTGTTTTGTTTCAGGCTTCATTACCAACTCTCTGATGAATCCTATTTGGATGGTCAAGACAAGAATGCAGCTGGAAAAAAGGAATGGTTACAGTATACAATATACACTGCAGAACTGTGCATAGATCCCTTATGTGGTGATCGTCTTGAAAATACATTAATGATCTTAATTGAATCAAGCTTATCATGTCTTCATTAACAACAGCAAAGTGGTCAGGTTTTTTAAATTCATGAGCCCTGCTGGGGACAGAGTCAGTACTCTCTCCTGACAACAGTAGAACAACACAATTTAACAAGTTAATTTTTGCAGCACATTTTTACCCTTCCAGTTTAAACTTTACTTTGTATTACTAAACTGTCATGTTGCATCCATATCTAGAGGTGTTTTACAGTATTTATTAGAAAAGGAGAAACCAAGGTGCTAAATTCATTATATTCTCTAAATACATTAGGGATAGCAGTGTAATACTGTGTAGAATTAGGTATTTTTCATGCAGTGCCACACAGTTTTGTACTTCGTTGCAATTAGTCATAAGATTCTTTTATTTTCTTTTTATGATGTGAATGAATGACTTTTCATCTTGCGCAATTATTTTATTTTTTTATTCATTCATTCTTCAGGGCCCGACAAGAGAAGGCAAAAACCACAATACAATGTGCAAAGTACGTGTACCAGACACAGGGGCTCCGTGGGTTCTACCGGGGCTTAACGGCATCATACGTGGGCATATCTGAGACCATGATCTGCTTCCTCATATACGAGTCTCTGAAGAAGCACCTACTGGAGAGCCACTTGATAACACCCAGCGGTGAAGGTGGCAGGAGTATATCACACTTCATTGAGCTCATGGCTGCTGCTGCCTTCGCCAAGGGCTGTGCTTCCTGCATTGCCTATCCACATGGTAAGCATACTGTGCTCAGAGATGTGCACAGACACTCTAGGTCAAAGCAGCTGCTTGTTTTGAACGAAGGCCTACATTTGTGTGCATGTGCACAGTGTATTTTAAATAAGAGCACCATTTTCTCTCTTCCCAGAGGTGATCCGGACAAGACTTCGGGAAGAAGGCAGCAAGTACAGGAGCTTTTTTCAGACGGCGCGGTTGGTGACTGTGGAAGAAGGCTACCTGGCCTTTTACAGAGGACTTATTCCTCACCTTTTGCGGCAAATCCCTAACGGAGCCATCATGCTCTCCACTTTTGAACTGATTGTGTACCTGCTGGGTCAGCCCTCCCAGTGACATGGAGGGCACACTGGTTCTTTGAACTGCAGCTGGTACTTTACTCGTGCTGCACTAAAGGTGCTGCTGACAAAATGGAACAATTGAAAATCGGTTTCTGTAATGGATTTCACAGAGTTCAAACAGGTTTTAATCATTGTACCTACTCTTTAAAATAATGGAGATAAGACGTTTATACACAGATTTTCAGAGTTTGGGGGGGGTGGACTCAGTGTAGGTACAGTATTTCATGTTAAAAATAATCTTTTGACAGAAACTAACTACAGTAGTATTTTCTATTTGTTTTGTATTGCACCGTATCCAAAGATGTTTTTGTGTTTCCTATGGAAAACAAGATTTTTATTGGAATTTGTCCAACTGTCCAACTTAAAACGTGTGCTCTTTTCTTAGTTCTTTGCAGCTCAAAAGGCAGCAGCATGACTATTGTTGGTCAACCAGCACATACAGTATGGTATACAATACAGTATTTGTACTGTATATATAATCAGTACTGATTACTGATAGCATACAAACAAGACAGCAAAGTGGGCTAAAACGGCCAGTATGTTATCATCAGGTAAATATATTAGGACACATGTGAAAGTAGAAAAAGTGCAGAGAACTCAGTACCACCCCCAACAGCATGAGTATACATTATAGGGCCTAATATCTCCATAATAGCAAAAGTGACTTCAAATGGTGCCCAGCTAGACTAGTCAGTCTGTTGATAATTATGCATCTCTGTTTAGCCAGGGTTGCATACAGAAGGCTAAAATCAGTCTGCTTTTCTTCCAGAGCCCAGTTTTCTTTATTAAATTGTCCAATCAGCTGTTGGCATCACCCGTACAAATTCCACTATGTATATAAGGTAAAATAGGAGTGCTAAATATCTTCATGCTTTTGAAACAATTTTTTGCTCAGGCACAAGGTCCTGGTATATAACTTACAAATGCTGTGTCAAAGGTTATTCCTAAATGTAATTTTAGTTAACATGCATGTAAAATGAATTTATCTTTGTTACCATACAATTATGTAGGATCTTTTTCCATAAGAAACAGTCTACCTAGCAGGTTTGCAATGTTGGTATAAGGAATGTATATATAAAAATATTTCACTTCTGCAAACTGTAGCATTCTTTAGGGCTTTGACAAGGTTTCAGGGCCTTCTGTGCCACCTTGGCTTTCTCTGACAAGAGACCTCAGAGTATTTCCTTGAGTGGGTGAGATGGATTTTTAGATGGATAGTGATTCCTTGGGTGGGAGAGGTGGATTAGATCCCTTTTTAGTCATAGAAACACATGGTGAACCAGGTGACCACCACTCTCTCCAAAAGGTAGTTTCACTATCCAGTGAAGCGTGTAGTCCACTAGGTGGTTTACAGAAAGTTAGACATCAGTGCAGGAGTGTGTGTTGCTCGGTGTCAATATGATGATGTTACAATCATTTTTCCAAGATGAGGAAGAACAGTACAGCATAACTGTTGCAAAAAACCTTCATAAAGTAATCTAACAAAATAATTAACCTTGGCTGTTTCCCAGTGAAGTGATGGAGTGTGGATGATGTGAGTCAATGTTCTACTACTTCCTAATGATAACATCAATCTTGTCTTCTCACTACAGCGCATTTAATATGCCTGTATTTTCGTTTTCTGTAAATAACGTGAGAAAAGCTTCTGGTAAATTAATGAACATGAAATTTAGTTTCGGCTGAAAAACTTAAGATTATTACTGTTTTGAACTAACATATCATTGGAAATGCATAATGCCTCGGAACTATTAAATTATAATATTAAAAATGTAATCAATACAACAGCTCGCTAACCACGCCCTCGGCATCATTTTTAGCAACACCGAGGGTCGTGAACTGAGAGGGAGAGGCGGGCTTTGCACGGGGTCAGCTCTGATTGGCTGAGTGAAGGGCCACGGGGCGGGGCTCGCTGGGTTGCAGCTGTCCCGCAACAATAACGCACAGAAAGTGCGTTTGATTTGCGGTCACGTTCGTGGTACGACAAGAGCCGGGGATCGCGTGTGCGATGGAGGTGGTCGGCCGGATGGCATCGGAGAACCCGCACGCGACCTTGGGCGGGGTGGGGGCGGCTGCGTGCGCCGCTCTGGCCTTCATGTACAGGTTTTTCACCAGGTCCGTACGCACGGCGGCCCAGGAGCTTCACAGGAGATTCGGGTGGTAGCAGCACAGTGGCGGCATGAGTGCGTGAGATTTAGGGGATGTTTGCGGCGCGACTAAGTCGGTGTGAATCAAAGAAAAAGCTGTTTGTTCGCCTGACCTCAAATGCGCAAACCCGGGACTACCTCCGCTAAGTGTGACCGCTGGGTGGCGTGTTTCCGCCAAAGTCCCGACCCACTGTCATGACACAGGCGGATATTCTGTTAAAACACACGTTTTGTGCACTTTTTAAGCCTGTAGGTTTGTCCCTCGAGGCTAATATTGCGTTAAGTTGAACGTCAATTTTTCCACTGGTACGACGTGGGACCACGGAGCCTGTCGGTCTTTCGGCTCATGCGGAGCAGCTGTTTGCCATCTGTGCTCATAAGCAACTGCTGCGAAACTCGTGTCCTCTCCTTTTACGGGTTTAGTATAGATCGTACCTGAATATCCTAATTTCTTTCTTAAATAAGGCGTTTGATTTCCCTCCTGGTGCGAGTGAATGAGTTGGGTGACAGAAACTCGTGTTTAGGTCCCAGTGTCGCGCACGGCCTGGAGAGTGTGGTCAGGACTTTTGCCTCCTCCTTTGTTTTCTGTGGATGGCGATATACTTAGACATGAAATAGGATGTCTCACCTACCTGCCAGAATTTTCAATTCAATGGGTACTATTTCTGAGCATTCTAGATCACTACAGTCATGTAGGTACCTGGTGAGGGATCATCAGTGGAATCAATAAAGGACATTTTACAGCAAGTGATTTTTCTATTACAATAGATACACCTTTAACCCCCTACTGTTATCCCTGTCATGTTACAGTGACTAGCATCTAAAAAATGGCTGAGCTCGTAGGAGAAATTTCTATATGCAGATGTTTGATTGAACCATATTGCACTCAAACACCAAAGGAATGTTTCACATACTCATTACACTGTTACATCTGGCTGTTGAAAATAGCACAGAGCCAAGGATGGGAAGACTGGGACATCATCTTGTGATTTCTACACCACAAGGTGCTGATTTAAAGTTCTTGTGTGGTGAGAATCCTGTACTGAAAACTGGTCAGATATTATGATCATGACAATTTGAAGGTTTTGGTTGGACTTAGTTGCTCTGCTTGCAGCATATGTTGAGTGGTCTAGAGTTCCAAGGCAAACCACATTATTAATATTAATTAATATGTGCAATATTAACTAGAAGAATTCAGGTACAGTAGCAAAAACTTGGTCAGGACTCAAACTGGCCACCTAAGGGTTACAGGTCCATGTGTTTAATACACTCCAAGAATTTGTTGTTGTTGGGAGACTTCTAGTTTCCACAGTGCTGACAGTGACTTATTCAAGGAATGTTGTGTTTCAGTAGAAGTTATCAGTGCCATAAAGCTGCAGAAGTCGCTTTAAGGCATGCTTTAATATATGGGTGTTGAGCGCAAACATATTATACTGTAATTATAGATAGGTTTTATTGTGGGATCTTTTGTCATTTCTTTCTAGTAATATGTAGGCTATGATATGCAGTGATATATTTGTAAATCTATATTTTGAGCATATTTAGAATTTGTGTACAGATGTAGAGAGCTGTGTGTGACAGTTGTCTTGCAGTGAATTGCACAGATGAGCAACGTTCTGCATATATATGTTGCAGATGGGCAGGATGTATACACTTTTTTTTTTTGTTAACCTTGAGCAGGGAACACAAACCAGGCATATATTATTATATGTGTGGCAGCTGATATGAAATGTCTAGAATATTCACATGCCTGAGGGAAGCAAAGGGTACACATGCTCTTAGTTGTATCACATAGCAGTTTTGCTCACTCTGTTATTGTTGAGGAACAAAAAGCCATAATATTTATCCTAATTTTGTAACAAAAAATGTGGACATCTTTAGTATCTACCCCCCCATTTGGAGTAATCTGGTGTTCCAGTCTACATGAGAACATCTAAATACATATAAAAAATCAAACCTTTTAGAATAAAATTGGCAATTGGAATTTTGTACAGTGTGATTCAAAAAGAATTCAGCAGTCAAATTTGTGATTCAGTTACTGAGTATCATATGAGCATGTTGTATGCACCAAGTTGCCCTTTTTTCCCCACATTGACAGTTAGACTCCATGCTCATATGATAGTTACTGAATGATACCTTTATGAGTGTTTAATTATCTTTGAATGATGTTGTATTATTATTAAAGTAATAAGTGAGTAGTTAATGTACAGCGTCTTGTGGTGAAATAGACTAATGTCAAACATTAGCATGCAGCAGGCAGCACAGTAGCAGTAGTGGTATTATAGCCGTTGCCTTTGGATGGCAGGACCAGGGTATAAATCATGCTTTAATAGCTTTGAGCATGGTACTTGCCTACAATGTCTCCAGTAAAAAATTACCCTAATGTATAAATGGGTAAATAATTGTAAGCAAAATTTAATTGCTTTGGAGAAAAGAACAAGCTGAATTAATAGGTAAGATTTTACTTACGCATTTTATTTTGACTTGTTTGTTATAATGTAATGTTTTTAAAACATACAGTTTAAGGGTGTCTGAAATGCTCTCTGACTACTTAAGGGTAAACAGAGTTTTAATAATTCAGGGTTTAGAAGAAAACTCCCTACAGTAGACTCCCCACTGTAACCCAAAAGAATTATACTGATGCTGTGTTTTTAATTTGCCCAGTGATACATTTACTATTGTGAAATCTCATCATGGATAGGAGTCAGGAAAGAAGAAAATGAAAATATAAGAACAACTCCTTACATACATACTATAAACCCAGTGATCTTATGAACAGCTTATATTTAGTTTTATTAGTGAAGCAGTGTTGCTACACCTCAGCATGGTTTTAACTGATAGTCTAGATTGCATGCAGATTTGTCCACTGATCCTTGACAAAGAATTAGTCTAAAAGAAACTTAAATCTTCATTAATGTATCTTTTCAGGATGTAGGCTTCCAACAGTGCAAGGACTGAAAAGTGTTTGGAAATTATGGATTTGGTAACTTTCTCAAAATAAATTGTCTAAAATAAATAAAATTATTTAACTGTACTGGTTTTGTATTGCATAGTTTTTTTTTCTGTTAAAGACTGTTGTTTTTTCCTAACAGAAAGCAGCCCACACACGTCAAAGTGAACTGCTGGTTCTGCAACCAAGACACAGTGGTTTTGTCTCGAAACCGAAACAGCTGGGACTGTCCCAGCTGTGAGCAATACAACGGCTTCCAGGAGGTGAGCAAGGAGGTGTAGCACCTACTGACAGCAAGAGTAAAAGGGATCACGCTTTATCCGCAAACACAGTGCAAACTGATTTTCTCCTACTTATTGCATGTTTAGATTTATTTTCAAAACTGTTTATGGTTTTGTGTTTTGGGTATGAGAATTGGTGTAAATTGAAAACATAATCCAACAGTCTGAAAAATGATTTTGACCAAGTAGACTTTTTTCCTATGGATGTTCTTTCTAGAATGGAGACTACAACAAATCGATCCCAGCTCAGTACAGTGAGCACATAAACCATGGGTCCTGTGGTGTGACGCAGATTCCGGAGCCCCCAAAGATGCTGCAGTGGGTCAATTGTCAGATGCTGCTTTGCAAGAAGTGCAACACTAACCAGGCCCTGAAGATCAAGCAGCTGGCATCTTTCACTCCCAAGGAAGATGTGCGTAGTGGAGTATCTTAGTTTTAACAATGTAGTTCTACAAGAGTTTCACATTTATGTCATTTCAATCAGCAAAGTTCTAAAATAATGCCATATACCCTCAGATATATTTTTGTTTAAATTACGTATTGCCAGTCAGAATACCGTAGCACAAATTGTGCAGTTACACTGTTGGCAGCCAGAAGCTAATGGTACTAGTGTTGCATGAGGGATGTGTTGTGACGCTGTTGACTCAGCCTCACTCTGTAGTGAGGTGTAATACAGTCAAGTTATCTCCCTACTGTGCTCTTACTCATGCTGCTTCATCAGTATGATTTTACCCTGTAAACTTCATTTTTGTCCAGTAAGCATCCTGCTGAGTGACACTGGTGGTGGATTCAAAAAGTGCAAGAAAATCCCTTTGTTTACATGTGAACTTGGATGTGTTAATGCAGTATCAGCATGGTGAGGCCACAGTATGCATAAAGAAAGTGCTGGATTTGAGTGATTGATTTCAAGTTAATTTTTTGAAGGTATTTATTGTATAATGGTCCCATCATTCGTGTTTATTCAGTATACACTAACAGCCACACAATTGGTCTCGCTCTAGGCTGTGGTGACCTGCAATTCCATCTACTTTTGGATTCCCTTAATCCAAAAACACTGTAAACAATCTTATTGAATATAACGCAGGATTGTCTGTTATCGATTTATGGATTCACATAAGCAAAACAACTCTATGATGCAGTAACCTAATACAAAACCTCACAGCTTTTTCGTATTGAACGATCATAAAATAAAAGTTCACACTATGACCACTTTAGGCTCACCAGAGCTCTCCAACTTGTCATCTTTGCACAGACAATTCACACTCAAAGCACTGTACTTTGAGATTAAAACTACGCTCTCCACAGACACGTTACATTAGTAAAGAACCTATTTCCCGACCAGCTCAATTAGCATCTCAAGAGTACGTGCACCCAGGGACTGCATGTCACTCCACAACAAACCTCAGCTGCTGTAAAACAAGCCAAAATAACATTTGTGGAATGCAAGTATTGGTTCTGCCTTTATTTTCAATGGGGAAATGTGCTGCATTGTGTGTTCTGCTTCCAGGCAAAATATGACAAAGAGGTTGAGGTGTACAAGCGCCACTTGGAGCAGACCTACAAACTCTGCCGTCCCTGTCAGGCTGCTGTGGAGTCCTACATCAGGCACCAGAACCGACAGCTCCGAGGCCTGCTGTTCAACCATCGTCTGCGGCACAAGCGTGATGAGGACGAGGTTTCTGGGCAGGTAAAACAGAGGAAATGTGGAGAGGTGAAGAATTCTTTTAACAGAAGAGATGGGAAGGAATGAATTTAATTTTTTTAAAAGTTATTTTTAATTTTTTTTTTTACTTTAAGATGCAGTTATAGCATATCTAGTTCTTCTTATAGGATATAGTATGTTAATATAATTATGGTAAGACGCAGTTGAGCTTTGTGAGAGCATCTTTATTTATAAATGATGAATTGACTGGAAGGTGATTATAGATTGTGATGCCTTTGGGAGTGATGACATTATAGATGTAATATGTTGGTCTGAAGAAGATGGCAAAGTAGAGTTTCTACATTCTGGAGGACCTGGTTAGGCCTGGTAACATACGCAGGAAGGTGAGCCAGCAGTAGTCCAGGTGTGAGGTTATCAGGTGTTGAATAGGATGCATTTTCAGGATTTTGCTGACAAATCAGATTGGTTACTGCTTTCATATTTCAAAAAGCAGAAACTGGTTGTTGAGGGTCATGCAGATGTTTCTGATCATCCTGGATGTTCAAATCATGACACCTTTAAACCAAATGAAGGCATAAAAGTAGAGAAGGTGTTTGGCTGGGACTGTAAAACAGCTCAGCCCAGGAGAAACTGAATTTAGTCACATTCCAAGTGGAAAGTGGGAGGAAGAGAAACTGCTGTGTATCACTGACCCACTTCCAATTTAAAAAACCAAGTAACAATGGTTGAGCAGGATAAGGTTTGGTGGACGTGGGGGGATTTGTTAACTGCATACTTATGTTTTAACACTTTTTGGTATAAATTGCACAAATGTATTATTCAAGTGGCATCAGCCTTCTACTTGTCCAACCAATATATGGTGTACTGGTTTTTGTTTTACCCAGGCACTGAATCACTGTTTCGGTTTTGATTGAACTAGTTTAATTTCACCAGATCATCTAGCTGGTATTCAGCCTGTTGCATATGCTAACTTTAATAACATGTGTGTTTATTTTTCCTCGCTCAATAGAACTTCTCCACGTCATTGCGAGTTGTATTCTTGCGAGTCTTGGCATTCGTCACCAGTGTATTTTTGCTGGCCTTGGTACTGTCTGAAGGCAAGGAGACAGTCTCCATCCGGCCACCCCTACAGTTCCTCAGTGGTGGCAGGATGTCTGTGAACAGGCCAGAAGCCAACGACAGTCCTGTCTCTGACTCCCGGAACAGCAGCAGTGTGTGGCCTGAATTCTTGGGTCTGCTCCTAGATGACACCATGGAGAGGTTGAGACTCGTATGGAACTGTAGCACTAATCACCAGATGGCCATGTCGCTTTTGGGCCTGTTGGCTTGCATAATGACTCTCTTCCTGACCAGGCCTTTTAGGTAAATTCTATGACCTATTGCCTACACATGCAAAGCTTTACATTTAATTTACATGTATGCATATGGCAGATACTTTCCTCTGAAATTATATACATCTACTTTATCATGTGGAAGGGAATGTTATTTATATGGGTCATGTTCTACAATGAATAGGTGATAAGCAAAGTAAAATGGTTTAAACTGTCTAGGGTGGTTTGAATTATGTCGAATTTGTAGCTTAAGATGTGGTGGATAGTATGGACTGTAGTGCACAACTGTGTAAAAACCTGAGGATTTTGTGTGCTTTTTGCTGCAGGTTTAGTGGAATCGATGCTGTGGCCTCCATCCTGTGGCTGGTGGTCTTTGCTGTGCATCTGATGGAGAGCTGTATGGCTGAGGAACTATCCACCTGGATATACAGTGTTAAGATAAGTAGCACCTTCACGTGCTGCTTGGTAGCACTTTGCACCATAGTCATGCCAAACAAATCCTTTGGTTAGAGGAGGGGTCAAAGGTCAGACTTGGACTTGTGAAGTTCCTGTAAACAATGGATCCCCATTGTATTTGTATGCAAACAAGGTTATTACACTATAAAGAGTTGCAGTTTTTGCTCATCTCATGGTGTACTACTGTTAAATTATGGTTTGTGTGTACAGTGTGTTCCTGTAATGTGTTTTAAATGGTCTCTTTTGGTAAGCAATTTGGTTTCTTTTTTTAAATAAGTATTTAACATCTATAATAAGTGAATTTATACAAATACATTTTAATTAGGGCTGTCAAAGTTAAGTGGGGCATTAACTGAAGATGCTTATCTTTTTTTAACAAACTGGCACACTTTCTGCCATACATACATGTTGTAAACCCAATAGCTATTTTTTAAGTGGAATTACTGCATAACTTTGATTAACAAATCAGGATAGTTAGAACAGTCAGGTTCCATGTGTGCATCATTTACAGAGCAGTCATCAGGATGATGGACTGGAGTTCTGCTGGAGTTCCCACCTCGGCAGCATTCACAGGGGCCCATTTCATTTTCACTTTTTTTGTTCATATTTTAAATTTATTAATGTAAATGTGTAAGAATAATGATATTTTTCACACTGGCAAAATTTTTAGTAAAAATGACACGTACCTTTGTGAGGTGCCTGGCCCTGGTGAGTGGCATGTAGATGTATGTTGTGTTGTTGGAGAAGTGGAGGACAACTGAGTTTCCCATCACTTTCTGGCTGGTGGCTGAGCATCGTTTGTTTTCCAGCTTAGCCAGACCCCACAGTGCCTTTGTGCTCAGCTGAGGGAAATCCACAACTGTATGACCTTCAGTTGTAATTCTGCTGTGTGGGCTGCCTGTGGGTAGTACAGTTTGTCCTCCACAAGGTCTCTCAAATTTGACCCTTTGAATATCCCATGCATGAAAATTATATTCATGTTGCTTTCAGCATTTGGCCTCTCAAAGTAAATTGAAGTGCCTTCATGTGTCCAAGTATTGTGCTTGTCACCTAAGGCGGCTCTTCCATAACACTGCATGTCTGCTTAGTTTGCTTAGTTCACCTTTGCTAGCTGTCTCATCACTGTTTGTCCTTTGAAAACTACAGAACATAGTCCAGACAACTTGCAGGAATATTTTTTCTGCTACTACATCCGTCCTGGTTGAAGTCCTCGAGTCTAGAACTTTGATCTTCAGATAGATTTCTGGCAGATGCCCATGTGTGCAGATTTTTGTTTCAGCTTACCTCTTAATCGGCTTACCTCGATTTAGTTGTTTTTATTACATTTGCAGTACTTGACCCATGTATGCACAATATTTTTATTACACCAGTTCATATTAAGTCCTTTGCTCATGGGTACTGTAGTAGTAGCAGACAGAGGTGCTTGAACAACCAACCTTCAGGTTGATGTCCTTCATATTATGTCACCTGGTATTTGATAGAAAAATAACACTAAAGTATGTAATCATTCCCGAACTCTTTGTAAAAAGAAGTAAGTTTGAAGAAGAATAAGTCTGAAACTGTACTGTGTATACTGCACCACAAGGTACAAATTAATGACAACTTTAAGTTTTCTAATTGGGTAACTGGTTTTTACAGGGTTTTATCATGCTGAAGTCATAAGCTGATCATTGTATAGGTGTTTTCCAATGGCCCGAGAGAGCATTTTTATTTTTCCTTATTTAAAATAATGGGAAATAGACATTCAGTGTCTGAAATTTTGGTTTCTGATTTGTTTTCAGAGACAAATTAGGTTTGGATACCGAGGGATTACTATATGAGCTGTTTTCTTTTGATTTGAGTGTTGAGAGAGCTGGCAGCTTGTTTTACTGATACAAACTGAAAATAAGACATTGCAAATAGTGTTCTTCACTTTATATGAAATATTGTCTGAATGTTGTGGCGGTAAGATACCCGAGTTGAATTTTGTAAATATTGTAATGTAATAGACCTGTAGAACTTATACCGTTGTTTTTAACTGGCAAGTGTAGAAAAACTCCATGGGAAAACTGCACTGCTTTTTCAATAAATTTCAGAAATATTCTGAAGTCACCTTTAGAAATGCAGGATGAGCCATAAGTCTGGAACTACCAAAAATTCTTTTAACATGCCTAATGTTTGGTTAATGTAGCAATGCCATTTTCAAATAGACCAGTGGGTGTAGCTGTGAGATGTGAACACCATTTTGCCATTTTGAATTAAGCTCAATTCCAAATGGAAAGTGGGTCATGTATCCACTTTAAGATCCTGCTTGGATACTAGCACAAGCTTCAGTGAAGCGTATCTTGAAATGGGCCTGATACACAATTAGAAATAAGCACTCTCTCATGAGAACAATGTGGCTTACAACCTGGGTTTTGGTCCCTAATTCAGTTGAATATCAAGGACAATATGTACGTTCATTAGTCTAATGCAAAATGGTATTTTAGTTCAGTTCAGCATTAGGTATCTTCAAAATATTTGGGCAGTTCCAGATATTTGACTCACTGTGTGTGTGTGTGTGTGTGTGTGTGTGTGTGTGTGTGTGTACACACGCCCTGTTTTCAGCATGTAACTGGTTCCAAGAAATGGCTTGAATATCGCAAACTTGAATTTTAGGAAGCTCTTTCCAATATTTTTTTAAGATGGGGATATTATGATTCATTCAGGGTTCATCCAAGAAATATCCTTAACAGTGTAAAATACCTATTTAACCGTGATAAAGAACACTTTAAAACACCAGTTACCTAATTGCCCTAAGGCTAAAATAGTAATTAATATGGATTTGTATGTTTATATGCAGTAACTGTTTTTATTTTGTATTATACCTTACGTTTTTTCCTTATTAACAGTAATAGCAATGAAAATTTAAATCAAATTTATGTTTAAAAAAAGAAGAAATGAAAATGGTATTAAATAGAAAAAACCATGAGGTGCACCCCCTGTAATAAGCTATTATTTGGGGAGTTACTGATTGAACAGAAGTGAACAAAATCAGAAACAGCCACAGGAGGCAAAAAGTGAGAATGCAAATGCTGGGTGCAGTCCTGCTACCAGCTTCGCATTCGTACTCATATGAATTTCAATTATTTCTTTTATGTGGTTTGGCTTTGCTCAGGCATAAAACTTATGCCAAGATGTCTCCACTTGGTAACTGAACTGGGTATTAATGTATGTGGCTTGGGAACCTGGAAACTGGGAGCTTGAATACCAGAATATAGTTGTATAGAGAACTAAGAGCTTCTCATTTTTTCTTGAGACATGTACTGTAATGTTCACATCATTCTCCAGCTCTAAGACAATGTGAGAAATGGTATTGTGAAAATGTATGATGAAGTGGTCATCCTTTAACTTAAAAAGTAATTTATTCAAGCAGTAAACCTTTTCCAGCCAGGGTAATTTCAAGCCTTGGAACCGCATCAGTTTGGAAGCATAATTTGATGGAAGGACAGTATAATGGCATAATTTAATTCTTTTTATTGTCACATCTGGGCTTTACTATTCACACCAGTCTTACAACAGAACTTCACTCAGTTCCAGGGACTAATAACTTCTTCTATAAGGGATGTCAGTACCCAGACTTCATATGCATGGTATTATTTAGAGGATGTACAGTGGAAATAACTTGTCTTTCTGAGTGTGATTTATAATATATAAGTATTTAGAAAATGTTTAATATATATTGAAAATGTGATTGAAGTTCCTTCAAATGCTAACTTTTTTGTTGAAAACAAAAGCTCAAAAAAGGTTTACCAGTATTCACTATTCATCACATTTTTTTGGTTAATATTACAGAATAATAAATGTAGGACTATAGTATACTGTGCGTATTACTACAAGCATATAAACATGTTTGTATTCATGCTAGAATATAAACCCTATGCATTGTAGCTTTGGACACACCTCATAATAATGATATTATATAGTGTATGAAAGTTTTACTTTCAGATGACGGTCAGGATCCGATTTAGGACCTGTAAGCAGTTATATATTAGCCTGCAGTTCTGCTTTTTACTGACATCTGCTTAATGTACAGCACAATACACTATACATGGTAAAATCTGACTTGCGTCCATTCCAGCTTATGACCTGGTTGTCAGAAAGGTACGACAATGACAGTGTATGTGTTCAGTGTGAACAGTGCATTACCAAAATTTGTTTGTTTTTTTTAAACCCCCCATGCTTTTGGTCAGTGTTTGGTTTTGCATGCCTCACTGAAACACGTCAGTGTCACTGAAATGGCAAGCGGTCATTTGGAGTGTTTTGTCAGATTTGCACACAGGACCCTAAAGTTACAGTGAGCTGTTTTTTTATTGATACTGACTTCTTTTGGTGTGACACCTACATAACCCCGGTGTGTACACATTCTTTTCTGTAACGGAACAGCACCAAAATTTCCACCACGAAGATCAAGTTCAAAATTTACTGACATTTTTTCTTTTTTACAATTTTGATTATGGAAAGTTAATGACCGACATAACAGAATTCCAAATGAAACCTGGTAAATGCAGCTGAAATTCAAAATGGGGTGGATTACTTTGTGTTAAACATCATTACATTGCTTTAGAGTTTATTATTATTATTCTGAGGTAGTTTGTTATATCTTTGACAGATGCAGTGCTTTCACTGTAATTTATGAAATAAAATTGCCATGGGTTGTCTAAGAAAATGAGAAGTATCTCAAGTTCTGCAGTATACCTGTGTTGTAACAGATCATCATGATGCAAAATAAGTTTTATTGTATCCAAGGCCTCTAATGTCTGGTTTAATGTAAAATTTATCTGAAACTTGTGATGCCTATGAAGAGAGTTTTGTGTAATGTGCTGTTTCTCAGCCATCAGCCTTGTACTGCAATGTGAAGCCAGCCAATTTTCAGCCATGTGTAATAACCGGTGCCTGGCTGTTTTGAAATCCAGTCCTGCAGTATTTGAGTGTCTCCACCTGTTTACTTTAACCTGTGTGTTGTGTGTTTAAACTGCCTTTTTGTGTATGCATTGCTGTGTGCACATGAGTATGGTTTCATAGTATTTACTCCCCAGGTAATATTTTGTATGCTTTGTATTTAACCATATTTTATATTTTGAGAAATTGACTGAAAAGCATTTTAACATGTTTCCCTTTTCAAAGAAAGGAAAGGAAAGGTGATATGTCATGAAAGAATATCCAAAGTGCACTTCTATCATTTGTGTTTGAAACGGTGAATTTAAGCAGCCTTGTTGGTTATTCAACTATTCCAAATGCCTGCCTTAAATACCGTATACACACTAAAAAGCATAACATTGGAAAACTGTTGGAACGTTGTTGGCACTGGCTGGGTCTGTACTGTTGCTCTCTCTCTGTTTTAGTCAACTCTGATCATGTGAATCCAGCACACTTTCAGCTCCAACTTCATCCTGTATTTTGTGGTTTCCTACATTCACTAGATGGAAGTTGGAATATTTTATACTCATAATGCCTTGTCTTTAGTTAGTGTTTACTGGATTCAAACTTGTGAAGTTCCACTTATTTGTAATTGTTCTTTTCAATAACCACAATTTCTTAAGTGGAAATACTATTGCATTGTCATACCAGTACCATATTGTCATTATTGTAGCATTTTATCTGTTATTAAACTAAAATCTTTATTTATTGTGCAAAGCCAAATATTTCCTTTAGGAATGACTTTGCTATTCATTGTTCTACTTTTACATGTATGATTGTTAGAACAAATTTGCTAAATAAAATAAAACTTTTGCTCTAACAACTTTAATTTGGTTTATATGGTGGTGTGTAGGAACTGCTGGACTTTGGCAAATCTTTTTCTTTCTGATGTAAAATCTCTTTTCTGGCCTTCACCCTCTTTTGGTAAATATGTCTTTGTGGTTACATTTTGAATTCCTTTTCTAGACCACTGTGTTTTAAACTATATTTTGACCAAAATGTGATGTCAGAGTATGACTCCTGTAGTCTCAGGATGTGAAGTGGTCTGCAACACCGTGCTTTATTACACACACATCACACCACAGTTGCAGGGTCAGTGTGGATTAACCAGCGTGTTGTAACTGTGGGGGAAAAACATAGTAGGTGAAGGAAATCCACAAAAACACAGAAGGATCATGCAAACTTGGAATATAAAGGCCCCAAAGCATAAAATATTATTATGCTAATATTACTTGCAGTCAGTAATAGGTAAATGTGTTTATAAATGTTGTTTGATATGTGGTAAATGTTCAGTAGGTTTTAATTTTGCTGTTAAAGAAGACAAATTATGATTTTTTTTTTAACACTAGAAGTAGTATTGTTCCATCACTTTTGTGATAATTCAGTAGTTTTTCCAAAAAATACAGTGAAAGCAAGAAAATAAGCAGGTCACTGTCAGAGGAACCATCTTGTCAAGCTGTTCAACTGGAACGGACTGCAAATAAACACATCTTAAACTCTGAGGATTAACTCACCAGATGAATTTAAAAGGGCAGCAGTAAGGGCAATCTAATTGGTTTAAAATGTTTTGAAAGCAAATGCAGTTACAAGAAAAAGTTTGCGAACCATTTGGTATTACTTGGATTTCACCATTAATTCATATCTCATAAAATGTTGTTGATCTTCACGTCTTATAATAGACAATTTCCTTAATTAATGACGGAGTAACTTTTCCATGACTAACGCAGAAATCCAGTTTATTCCAAAGGGTTCATAAATGTTTTCTTGCAGCTGTAAAATGAGTTTTCTACATTCATACTGTTAAATGTATCAAACATTCAGATTTTTGTGATTTTTACCTTTAAAAAATCATAATGCAGCCAATTGTCCTGTACCTCAGACATCTTCCTCAAATGATGGGATATATCAGTGAGTCTCCCCATCCTCAAGGGGGCAGTGTTATGCAGTCGCCTGCCTGACTGCACACCCACAGATCTGTCTCACTACTCTGCCTTTTGCTTCCTAACCTTTCACTGAAATGCGCCATTCAAAACTGTGCTCTTAATCACACAAATCTACTATTGCACAGACTGAAAGAGCTCAAATCAAATCCATGCCTCACGTTATGTTAACAGGCAGTGATATTCCAGCTATTTTTCTTTTTCCAAAGTGAACCTGTCTCTGAACATTTACTAGGCAAGTCCTGGTTTGTGGCAGCTTGAAAGGCCTTTTTACATTTGTTTTATTATTTATTTATTTATCTGACACTTTTCTCCAAAACATCTTACAATGAGGTTTGAATACTAAACTACATGTAAGTGCTGCATTTACCCATTTAAACAGAGTTATTTTTACAGTATCAATTCAAGGAAAGTGGGTTGATCAAATGTACGACAGCAAGAAGGGATCTCACCTGGGTCTCTGCGCTGGAAGGTTGGAGCTTGAATCACCAACACTGTCAAAGCAGTGTGTTCTTGAAGGGAGGATTCTTGGACTTTTTTTTAACTCTTAGCTGTGATACAACTGGAAATGTTAAGGTAATGTTCTTGATTTACCCAATTTCACTTGTTTTAAATGTTTTAAATGGTACCTATATGCTCACAGGCCACTTTATTAAGCACACACGGGCACCACAGTGACACTCAGTATATAGAGTACACATTCAAGGTGCAGAAGTCCAGTTACCAATTTCAATGACCATTACAGTGGGCAAGCTGTGATCTAAGTGATTTTTGGACACAACTTGATTGCTGTTACCAGTTGCACTGGTTCCAATATTTCAAAAACAGCTGACCTCTTCTGGGATTTTTGTAAACATGACAGCACCCTTACTTTACTACTGTAACGTGTACTGTGCCTCCTCTCAGCCTGATAGAGCATCTTTGGGATGAAGTGGAATGTGAGGTCAACAGAATGAAAGTGCCATCAAGAATCTGCAGAAACAGGAATGCTGACAAACCACCATGAATAAAGTACCCTGTGGAAATGAGTCCAGTGCCTTGTTGCTGTACTGAACAGGTAATAAAGCAACCGGTACATGTATAACAAGTTTTGACCAGTTACTAACAGCACCTTATTTACTTTATTTAAATTTATCTTCGGTGTGAGTTTTGGGGTAAGTCAACCAACTTTCTACTCTTTCGTTCTGCAGTAATAAGTAGCTATTTTTTGGTAATTATAAATGCACAACACACATCGGGGTTGATTTGACAGTTCCACTTCTATCAAGCTTCAGCTGAGCTGGTCCCAGTTTATTTATCCAACCTCAGTAGTGGTTATCATTCCTTATGACTGCTTTACCCAGATATTATTTGTTCCTCAAATATCAAAAAATAAAACCTTGGGCAGATCCAGCTTAGTTTTGTACTCGAAATGCTTTGTTGCATATGTCTGTATGAAAACGTTATCTTTTGTTTCTGCTAAAAATAGTTTCTGGGTTGGAAATATCTGAAGTCATAGACTATTATGGACTGTGGGCTGTCCAAACTGTCAGGCAACAGCTGCCTTGTGTCTTGACCGGTAGGGATTTGTTTTTTATAGTCAGATATCTTAGGGAGTAATGTTTCTATACAATATGCCATCTGAAGAATTCAGGTTCAGTGACTTGTTCAAGGTGACCAGCAGCAGGACCCCTTTCTGCACTTCAAATCAATCAAGTTCCACTTAAAATTTTTTTTTTTCATTTTTGCTTCCCAATGTGCTTTATATGAATGTTGACACCTCAGCACACATTAATGCATAATTCCTCATTCTTTCACAAGGCATCTGCACAGACAAAAAACAGCTCTACTTGTGTTTCTTCATGCATTAATAAAACATATTGTTGGATACCTGTAACAAGGGAATTTTGTAAAATCTAAATGCCTGGTTTCTCATTATTTGCATTTGTCCATTGAGCAGATGTTTCTGCTACAGTCATTACTATATCATTACTATATTTTAGCAAGTATAAAAAAATTTTAAATGTCTGAATTGTGTACTTTCTATCTCCTTTGAGAGATCATTGTCTGCAAAATTATTCTTTCGTAGAAGCATCAGTGTAAGATCTCAGTAAAAACTTGTACATTGCTCTAAAAATATATAAACATGTTGAAAATACCTTAAAATCAACTAACAAGTCGTTATTAACAGTATGAGTGAATAGTAAGAAAATAACAGTACAAATTATTTTATACCAACTGAGCAATCCAGTCTCAGCCCTGAACTCACACACCTTTTGCAAAATGTTCAAACATCGATGCCACTGCTACTTATCGTAAACAGCGAACCCTCAGGATACCGTGCCTATGACCATATTTGTCTTTCTACTTGCTGTGTCATGTTTCCCTATTGATTGTGTGCAAAAATGTGAACCAATTTTTGGGTACTGAGTTATGTAGTTATGCAGTCATGTAGTGCTCTCCTTAAAGTGGTACATTTAGTACATTGTTAGTATTGTTACATAGTAAAATTAGTATTGTTAGTGCTGTTGAACAGGCAGACCCCACAGAGAGAGATGTCCTGGTTGTAGTCCAGTGGAAAGGAGAAAAGGAATACCAAGATGTGTAAATGTCACCAAACTTTATTAGCCTTACGTTAGTAATGTGTCCATTGCCGTATGTGTCTCTCTGTTGCCGGTTTGGTCCTTCCTCCAGCACATGCCCCTTCACCCCTCCTTGGTGTGTGTGTGTGTGTGTGTGTGTGTGTGTGTGTGTGTGTGTGTGTGTGTGCACGTGCGTGTGTGTGTGTGCGTGCGAGACAGATATACAGCGAAGTCTCCTGCTTGACCTCAGGTTGCTTCTATCTGGAGGCACACGTCACTAATGAGTGTAGTGTTGTGTGTATATGTTTGACTATACAAAAAGTCGTGTGCAAAATTTCAAGTCTGTGGCTTGAAGAACAAAGCTGTGTATGAAAAACAAACAAAAAAACAGATGGACAAACAGAGATTGAGCTTGAGAGATATGGCAATTCCTTGGAACTTTTGTTCAGCACTTTGTGACACCTTGGTGAGAAGAGAACTCTATAAAAGTAAAATAAATTTAATTAAGCATTAAATAATCAAGTAAATGTTTGTACAGATGTGTTTTTCTATTTAATTGTTAAATAACTATTGTATCACGTATAATATTCCACTTAGTTGCATAATCACTTCATCAGCCATTTCCCAGCAAATGCCAACACACTGATTTATTCCTTATGTGTAATTACATGGAGTATTGTATTATGTACATTATATGCATAAATAAGTATGGTACTGTGATATCATGTTAATTTGCTATCTTGTTTCCTCCAGTGTCAGGTTCACAAGCTCCCTGATGCAAGAAAATGTGTTACAAATGTGCTGTTGTATATTTTCACATCATATAAGAGGAGGAAAATGGTTTATTATACGCATTCAGCTGTTTCTCCATCTGGAGGATTAATACATGACTTTTACTGAGTACTGTTTCTATGGAAACAGAAGGTATTGAAGCAGAGTCAGAAACGGTTGAGGCTAGTAGAGATTCTCCGCAGTAACTACTCAGTTTTGCACTGTCACTGATCTGCAGCTACACCTGTTGTGACTGGTTGGAAGTTATGCTAAATGTCAGCATGCAGTGTGTTTTCAGAAGCATTTATTTTGTTTTCTAAGACTAAGTAGCATTTGATATTTTAACTGACTACATTCACAACCAAAATGTTGTTACTGTGTAATTTTAGTTAATGCTAAGATATTATATCATAGAAAAAATGTGACCATATTGTGTTACAAGAAATTTGTCTGTTATAAGAATTCATTAGTGTATCAGTTACAAAATCCTAGTATATTTTAGTAATGTCATTTGCTCCATTTCAGTTTGTTTGGTTTAAACAGAAGTTAAAAGTTCCCTTTTTGCCAGGGATGCTTTGACTTAAAATTGTACATTAGCATATCATACCAGCAAATGCTGATGCTGAAAATCTAAATCACAATACAATGCAAATGTAAGCAAGTAAAACAAGGAGTTGTCAGCAGTTCGTTCCTATTTTTCTGTTTCACTATTTCTTGTACACCTGTTGTAAAAATCTAGGTAGGAACATTTGCCTTTTAACATTAACCACTTTCTTTCTGATCATTACATTACTGCCAAAGTTTAACTGGCACCATGAACCCCTGAACAACAACAGCAAGAAACAAACACAAGTCTGCATTTTCAGTATGTTGGTGAGCAATGGAAACAGGTGGCAACAGGTCACTATGAAAGGTTGAACTGCACAGGATGTCAGGTGGTCAAGTTGTGACACTTGCACAGTGACCCCAACCATG
The DNA here is from genome assembly GCA_900497675.1 of Arapaima gigas. Lineage (NCBI taxonomy): Eukaryota > Metazoa > Chordata > Actinopteri > Osteoglossiformes > Osteoglossidae > Arapaima > Arapaima gigas. The sequence goes on along the minus strand of UFQX01000002.1, from coordinate 270,661 downwards.
TGTTTAGCATCTGTGCATGGCCACCGTCAGAATTAAGTACAATTGTCATTTCTTCATGAAAGGGTATTGATCATAACAGAGTTTGAAATTTCCTGTACAGTGCACATCTTTATCAAGGCTGGAGGGTCACAGCATTTTTAGACCATTTCTGAGCACAGTCCCAGAGTTTCCCCCTCCCCACAGGGCTGTTTGTTTCGAAACTTGTGTTACGGTAAGTGTCAATGGCTTTTCTAGGCTGTGTGCTTCTCTGTGGTGACAGGGGGGCGGGGTGGGGGAGGGGGGGCAGTCTGCAGCTTTATTTGGCTCTGTGCACTGAGTTTCTGTTCTGTGCTAAAACTTCCTGTTTTCTTTTTCACCCAGGGCTCACTGATGCTCGCTTTACACTTGCTGCACACTACACCTGACCACAGAGGCCCTCCGGCATTTGGGACCTTAGTGACTGATGCATACTTTGGGACTAGTAGCTGGTGCAGTGGGGTTTGTCTTGTTGCAGTTACTTTTAATGCACTTCTGTAGAATCAGTTGTTCTCTTTTTTCACCTCTGACTTTGCTTTTGAATGTGAGAACCAAAGGCCCAGTGTATTTTTAACACTTTCATTTTTGACTGAATGGATGTTAAAATGCTATATCAGTCAGCAGGGAAGAAGGTCCCTTGGCATGGAATCGCTTACAGTTTATCACCCGCTTTGCAAATATTCCTTCAGAGGTGGATTCAATATTGCTTTGACAATAAATAAAGTGAACATCACTCCCACCCAACAAATGGCAATATTAAATAGGTAGTTATAATATTACTAAACTGTATGCTATCTTTTTGTTAATAAAGCTCCAACAGTCACTGTACTAAATTTTCTTATTGCAGGGAGCTGGTTTACACATTCAATGAAGCTATTGTGTTACTTTATTAACAATACATGCAACACCTGGTATTTTCCGTTGTCTTAAATTGTTTCATCGCATTTCATTTTAATTCTTCTATTGGTGCAAACTGAATTGTTGCAGAATGACCTGTTCTTTAATCCAAGGGTTCATATGAAAAAAAAGTTGTCGTTACTTTATTAATATGAATGTAATGGTATTTTTTTAATTTGAAGAGCTGCAATAATGAGTTTGCTTTTGGCGTTCTTTAGAAAATGTCAAATAAGAATACATGGAGGTGGGGGAGAATGCAGTGCATATTTGTGGGCGGCAGTATGGGTGGCGTGTGTAAAGTCACAATTCTGAATCTGGTACATCTAACATTGCAGTTTCAAGATATTTCTATACTTGTGCATACACACAAATCATATTAATAAAGAAATATGCCTGTTTAAGCACACGCATTGAATGCTTCTAAAAGTATCCTCCAATTGCATGGTACCTTGACTCACACAGACATATCATAGTTAATCTAGTTTCCCTTTTAAGTTCCTGCTTTGGTTCCGCTTTCTTTTAAAGTGGATCAACCTGAAAGTGAAAGAATATGGAAATGTTAAAAATTAATATAGCATAGCTTAACTATGTGAGCTAGTGACAGTTCATATCTCAAGACACTTAGCATATATTGCTTTAGTGAAAGTTTGAAGTTGTATACATAAATGTAAATGTTGTCAGTGTAGATGAAATGACCATGTCAAAATGTAGTTATTCTTAAACTTAGGTTTTATTTTTCTGAAAAGTTTGAGGGGCTTTTGTAGTTATGCTTTTTAAATATTTGTGAAAAAACTGATTACAGAGTTAAATTACAATGGTATCCAACATGTGAGGAAAGAGGCTTTTGTGTTATTTAGGTACATACATTCTTCATTTTAGTTTGTTTTTATTTTAGCACCCAGGGATTCCAGGATAGGCTCTGGACTGCTGTGACTGGATTAAGCAGTGAAGAATAATGGATGATGGATAACAAATGGCCATTTAATCTAGTGGGAAAATGTAGTGACACCTTGTCTAAAAAGTTCAAAACAAGTTTTTTAAACTCCCTGCTCACTGTCTCACTACTTACTGTCACTGTCTGTCTGGACTACTTTACGGTCATTCACCCCACAGTTGTTCCAGTGAAGCTCCAACTTTCCATACAATACGACAAGACCCTTGTTCACAGACTACTGTCTGCTGCGCTGGGTTATTTGAGGCACATAATGAATGAAGGAGGGCTGACATGTGGCGGGCGACTATCAAATTAATGTTTCCCTCTCCAAGAACCAAGCCAAGCTTTCTATCTCTCTGATCTAAGGGAGCAGTGATGGTCAGAGAGCTAAGACTGTCTGCCAGGCGCAACCAATGAGATGCGGTAGCATCTGTTTATATGTCTCCCTGTCCACCCATTCATTTATTCCTTTATTGAGATGTTGTCCACAATTTGTTCAAATCCACAGAAGCATCTTTATGTATTCATGAAATGGGAAGAATGAAACAGTCACAGCAACCGATCAAAATATAGTATAGTAACTGTAGATCATTTTTACACAAAAGGATTTAAATTGGTTCAATTTACACGTACAGTGTGGCTTTAATAGGCTCGTTCGACTTGCAACAATAGAACAGCATTTATAAGTTTCTTCAGTGCCCGTCACCCCCCTGCATCAGCTGGCTTTTGTGCTTTCCTCCATTAATTCAGTAAACATTCAGCACAAAGCATCATTTATAATGAACATTACTATTAAAAGCAGCCATGTGTTGACCAAGCCACTGACTTCAAGATTATCTAAATTAGGATTTTGAATTTATTTTGAAGACTTGGCATTATTGTAATAAACTTCCTGAAGCATATCTATACAAAAAAAGAAACGAGAAAAAATTGAAAACATTCACACAATTCAGCTGATTTTGAGGGGCAAACTGGGAGAAATAGGCTGGGGTTCTGAGATAAAACACTTTGTGACTGAGTGTTCAGTGTGTATATTTACAGACTGTGTGGGCTGTGTAGATTGTGGGTGTACTGAGAAACAGGGTTAAAGTGGGGATGTGGTAGATATGTTTTGTATTCTTTGCTGATAAGACATGTCTTTCTGACAAGATGGGAGAAAGTCAAAGGAAATTGGAAAATATGATCCGTTATGATCTTTGAGGATGGAAGTTGACATACGCTCTTGAGGTCGGCTGTATTTAGCTGTCAAGGACTGTCTCTTGTGGGCATCATGCCTGAAACGTTGGCACTATCATGCTCTATGACCACCAGACTGACCTCTTCCACTGTTGTTTTCTTGGCATTTTTAGTTTCTGTTCTCTTTCATTCACATTCTTTTAGAACGCCAAGAGATTTCACTTCAGTTCATTTTTATAGTGTTTTTTCTCACACAGTGATCCAGAGCCCAACAGATTAAAACAACAGAAAAGATATACCAGATATAAAATATGCCAACAGGTAAGAGATGACCAACACATTTAATAACAAGAGGAACTGGTTATAAGTGCAATAAGGAGAGCCTGCTGACAACTGAAGAGAGAATAAAAATTCCCAACCAAAAAAGGCAAGGGAGGAAAAGTATACCTCCAGAGGACCAAGTGTCATGGGCTGCCCATCTCTCCTATATAATAATAGTGCCAGTAGTTGCAGTTAAGAAAGGCTGTACTGCTGCAGATAACATTGTGTAAGATAATAAAAGCTAGATAAGTTGATGCTGAGGTGCAGGTATGCTCATCTTGTTCATCATGGTATGGGGTCTTGAGTCCACAGCAGCATAGGATGCTAGCAATACTGCTGATCTTATTGCAGGAGGGGGTCAACAATCTGTGCTTGTGGTACAAACTCAGAACAGAACAGGAGGGGGTTAGAATCTAACTAAAAGGCAAGAAGCAGAGGTGCAGCATGCAGGATTCAACATTACTTATGTCAAACAGACCAAGACAAAGATCAGTTTTAACTCTTGCTTTAAAGGCTGAGACAGAAGGGCCATTCCTGACAACACCTGGCAATTTCTTCCAAAGCTTTGACGCTCTATAGCTAAAGGCACGTCGTCCTGTAATCTTGTTGATCACAGGTACTTTAAAATAACCAGCATCTGAAGATGGAAGGCAACGCAACGCTTTGGAACAAAAAAATCAAACTCACTAAGTTAAACTGGAGCAAAGCCATTTACTGGTTTATTAGAGTAATAGTTAGAGTAATAATCTATTCTATACTTAGCAGGAAGCCATTGCAAAGCCTCACAAAGTGGTATAATATGGTCATGCTTTCTGGTTTGAGTGACAACTGGATCACTGTCACCTGCAGACTGGCCGTCTCTGGCAATTGTGGGGTTTCATGTGATCTTGCTGCACAACCTCCCAATATAACGAATAGCTTTCAACAGTTAGCTTTCAATAGGTCATATGGAGCATACATGTTTCCAGATGAAAAAATACTTTTAATTCATGCAAAGAGTCCATTAAAAGGGCCACTGCTAAAGTATTGTGTGTTTATTTACCTAGTACAATGCTATTCCTATGTATTTTACATTTAGTAGCTCCAGGCCTTTGATAGTTTTACACACGATTAAGCCATAAAGTACAAGACAAAAGCAAATTCAAGGGTTTGCCTTGTTTTTGCTCGTTTGTTCTATTAATTCACCTGACACGCGTTGATTGCGTTATTATGCATTTGTATTTTTGTTTAATCCAAATCAACAATTTTTAAAATTCAAACGCCCTAATCTGAAGTGGGGAAGGGCAACATGTTTACGTTTGTATACTCAGCACCCGGTGCCTAAACTCTCTCACACTTGACCCTCACACCGTAAACGTGTCGCTCTCTTACTCCTCATACTCCTACTTGTATGTACAGATTATACTTAAACATTTACTGTGACGTGGGTGAATATCTTGTTTTTATTATTGTTCATCGTGTGTTGTTTCGCTCGCTCCTTCAGCTGCATCCGCTTTCATCGTTTCTCAGCGCCCGCGGAAGTTTGGTGATGGTGCCTGGGGAGGCGGAAGCCCATTGGTCGGCGTGGAAGCGGCGGCTGCGCGAGCCGAGTGGAGCCGAGGGCTGCGCGAGATGCGCTGCCTTTGCTTCCCTGTCACACCGCAGCTGGCGGAGAGCGGAGAGCGGAGAGCGGGAACCCAAGTCCCGAGTCCCGAGTCCTGAGTCCGCGAGTCCTCGGTACAAGTCCTACTCATTCATTAGAATCCTGCAGCACCGGGCTGTTTACAGATCGGAACTCGTCGGCCGGCCCGCAGTACACAGCGTGGTCCGCCCTGCATTTGTCCGCGAAGTGCGGAGCGACTGGCCGCAGCCGAGCTGTCACAGCAGCCATGGAATAAAACACTATCAGCATTACAACACTGATGAAGTGGAGCAGAACGCCGTGGTGAGTGAAATTAATATTAATAATAATAATAATAATACAAGTTTCACGCGGCAGCGGAACACTAATATTTTCAACCTTCTTGAAACATTTTTGAAATTTCGAATACAGTCATTGTCACTGTCAGCTTACTCTAAAGCATTTTATTGTTATCCTATCATTGCTAATAAACAGAATGTTCCAAAGTGAGTAAAGTGTAATGGCGCAAGTTGCACACAGCAGCAGTGTTGAAATCTGAACTGTTTTCGCTGAACGTTATTTGTTTTTAAACGGACCGTCTCTGTGCTGTGCTCCTTTCGCACTGAGGACAGACTCCAGTATGAATATGAATATGAATATGAATATGAATATGAATATATGCTGCGGTGAACGTTAGCTGACCTCAGGTTTCTCACCTCACTCAATTCTCAAACTTTGGGAATGTTCTGCTGGAGCTCACGACAAAAAAATGTAAAGTTATTTCCAGGGTATATTGCAATTTATGAGTATAATGGTGTATTTAACAGCAGCTCACTGGTTACAACATATTTGAAGAGATGAGGGTGGCAGTGTGTTTGTTATGCCTCTCAATAGATGTTACGATACACCCTGACATTAGTGATACTGTAGCTGTAGTGCAAAAGGGGTAAAGAGAATAAACTAAAAGTGGATGAACAGTAAAGTAGTGTTTTTGACTTGCTGGACTCACACTGTCCTGTCATGGGGTTCCTGTGCTATGCAGGGTGTTTACTGCCTCTCATTATTTATGCACAGTACATTTTCTTTTTTATGTGCATTCTCTTGTTTATTAAGTATTGCTTTTTAGAACAGCTTATTATGTATTTGCATATTGCTTTGGGTAAAGACTGCAGCCAAATCAGTCTACTGTGCATCCTGTTTTTTCTTTTGGCATAAGTTCCCTTCACTTTGACAGGCTTCTGTGCACTTTACACACCTGCAGTTTTATCAGTTTTTTGTACATTTTTTTAAAATTGAAATTTTGGCTGATTATGTATTGAGCCCATCCATTGGAGGATATGGGTGTTTCTGTGCCATTTGACTGGAGTACCAGTTCCAGTCACGATCACATTATTGTGAAGTGAAAATGATCTCCTCCCTGGGGGGGGGCATATTTTGTAATGTTTTGCAGTGCATTTTTCTTTTCTTTTGTCATGGCTTTGAATAACAAAAACAGTACATGTAAAACCTCAGATGTATTTTTTTACAGTCACCAGTGAAAGATTTGCACAAACAACAGACAAACAAAAAGTAGAAGACATTTTCTAAAAGGGTTGCGGAAGTGTTTCTTCCTGAGGCCACACTGCACATTTGTCACATAGAGTGTTAAGGTTATGCTCCATGTTTACCCCATAGTCAGTACCTTTTTTTACACAAAGACTAGTGACAAATTCGAAGACCCGAGTCGGGCAGGAGCAAATCAAACAGAAATTCTACATGGTAAAAGTCAGGTACTCTGCCCCTGGTGAATCTCACTTTTTTTACAGCTACTTCACTACTAATTGGAAAAACAATAACATTTTTAGCTGAACTTGTGTTATATTATCGCAATAGGCATAACACAGTTCTTTTGGTGTACTTTTATGTTTTAAACACCAGGCTTTTTTTTCTTCATCTGAGTCTAGTTATTTGCAGTTAATCAGCCAGTTTATTTAATACTCTAATGAACTGAATCCACACTCAGTTGTTCAGAAATGCGTGCCGAAATTGCATTGTAAGAACATCAGAGTTGTTCCCATTAAAAACGGAATGTTTCCATCAGTTCTAACTGGGACATTTTATATGTAATAAAGTTATGTCTCTAACTTTGTAAACTTCAGCAGGTGTATATCCGATTCAGCCACATTTTCAATGGCTTTAAACCACTCTGTACACATGACATGCAACAGGGAGAGTATGTCATAATTTAAAGAGTACCGCTAGACAAACTGTTTAAAAAAGCTTTTTAATGGAAACTGGGAAATTCCTTACAGCGGCTGAATGACTTTCCTTGTGGTAAATTCATATTTCCATTTGGATGCAGTTTTGTCACGAGTCACTATGGCTAGAATACAAGTTATTTCAGCAAGAAGTACTGCTTAAACTCTGGTGCATAATATTATTATACTTTATTTTCTAGCAACACATGTAAAAGGATTTACTGAAAGTATCATTATTATTTAAAGAAAATATTTCAGTGTTTTTGTGGTGTCTCATTTAACCCCTGGTTCAAAGCTATGGATAAAGAAGATTAAATTTAGACACACTTACAGGATTAAATCATTGATCAGCATGATTTCTAATAAGTTGTTAGATAAACAATGTACATGATAATTTTATACTTGTTATCCTTTGACTTATAACTTTAAGGTTGCTGTTTCAAGTTCTGGAAAGCATCCTTTTGTGGTAATCCTGAATAGGAAGCATGGCATGAATAACAGCAATTAAATACTCAGCTGTACAAATTTAACTGTATTTAACTACTCGGCACTGTAATAGAATTGTAAACCAAGCACTACAAAAAAAATAAAAGCAAAGGTTCCCATCTCGCTGCACCTCATGCTTTGGCTGAGTTCACCGACACTGTAGCTATACTCTGATGTAATGACACTGGACCCACCAGTGGAAGTGCATGATGTGGTGGTGTTTTGAAATATGTTGGCAAAAAACTCTGAAAACATGTCTGCAAAGAGCCAACATATTACCCTTTACCTGTTGATATGGCTTTACTGTAGGGTCTCTCATTTATTACAGCTGTGTTGAGAAAAGAAAGTGACAGCACGAATACTGTGCAATAAATTTCAGAAAGCTGTTTTGAACAGAATATTCAGCTGTCTCTGTTTTTCCTCTGATTTTGGAAAGGAGGATTTTGATGAGCTCATGGTGCTAGGGGTGCGGCCCTTGTTGGCCCTGATTACTCAGGAATTTTCTGGAACAAAACCGTAAGAGTTACCAGTAATGGACCCACTCCCACATGAACATCAGCTCACACTTCATAAGGGATGGAACACCATATTTTCTGCTGAAGCAGATTTAGCTTTCTGGGATGCTGGGATTTCTGGGATAATGTCAGGTGTAGGCCCTCAAATATTGGTAAATAAATACTTATGCTTTTATTTTACAACTGAATGTTCCTGTTAGTACATAATCCTCACCCCTGCATTTTACTGGATGGATGGAAGGATGGATAGATGGATGGCTAGCATTTGCATTAACTGAAATTTGTTGTATCTGTCTTGTTTGTGCACCCAGAAGCTGACTTGGTTGTAGATGAGTGGCCGGCAAAATGCCCCCCGGGGTCTACTGCTTGCCAAATATGTGGGAAGATGGCGGCCAGCAGGTGATGATGGACTTCCTCCTCCCAACTGGGATCTACCTGAGCTTTGGTGTGTCAGGCAATGATACCATTGGGGTCATTAAAAAGGTAACACTTGACTTTTAACACATATATGGGGCTTTCTAAAAAAAAAAAATGGCAAAATGATTGGCTTACCTGGATGTCTCTGTCTAAGCATATGCTGGAATATTTAAATGTAGTTACAGCTAAAGATGCATAAGCTTGAGCCCTTTTTTTGTTTTTCAGATATTTTTAAAGTGAACATTAGGCCATGGCATTGTTAGACTGACAGCCAAACTGTGTCCCAGCCATCAAGTGTATGTTTTGGTGGTTGCCAACAGGATGGTTTTACTAGCAATTTCCAAGGTGGAAAGAATTCACATGTAAACTAGTCAAGTTGTATAGGAATGAGAAAGTCAGGATTAGTGATTTAGATTTAGAAAATACATTTTTCCTTTGTAACAAGTACTGTAAAACTGTGTGGCTGTTTGCACTTGTCCTACACCATTGGTGTTCCTATTGACTCTTCTATTTTTAATAATTTGCATTATGCAGACACTGTGGAGAAATGCGAGGAACGAGCCGCTCTTCTTCGCACTAAGTGACCCTGATGCGTACGTGTTCACATGCATCAACCACACAGCAGAGCAGGAGGAGCTGGAGGATGAGCAGCGGCGGCTATGTGATGTCCGGCCAATGATGCCCATCCTGCGGCTTGTGGCACGAGAGGGTGACCGTGTTGAGAAGCTTATCACTTCCCAAATAAGCCTGCTCATTGGCAAAGGTCTGCTTAGCCCTTCAGCAACTGTTGGTTTTGCATTTTCTCTTGTAAGTTGTAATGATACTTTTATAGGGAAGCATGTAGGGTAAAGAACTGTGATTAAGTACATGGACTTGTTGTTGCCACTTTAAGTCACAGGAGTGGCCCTCCTGTAGTACCCTTCAGCAATGTGCTTAAGCCGGATTGCTATACTAATACGTCCAATTGTGTAAAATTTTTAGTTGCTCTGGAGAAAAACATCAGCAGAGCACAGTCATTATTACAGCAAATGCAGTGATGATAATGTTTGTATTTCTCAGGAGTACATGAGTTTGACTCCATGAAGAACCATGAGGTCAATGAGTTCCGCTCGAAGATGAGGACTTTGTGTGAGGAGTGGGTGATGGACCATCAGCGGTTGCCATGGCAGAAGTGGATGGAGTACAGTTTTCCATGTGATCTGGAGCCTTGTGCCCTGAAGATCCAGAGTGGAAATCTAAAGAATCGCATACCCAAAAAAATCATAGTAAACATCAAGTTTGAAGCTAGTGATGTAAGTCACTTTTATTTGTCCTCATGCAACCTGATCAACTATTGCATCATGAATGGAAGAGCTGTGTATCTGCTATAGTATCTTTGGGAAGTGACAGAAATCAGTGATGGATAGTTTTGTTATACTAATGAATTAAATGATCCCCTAGGAAAGCTTCACACTCCAGGTGGAGCCACAGGAAGGTCCACTGACCCTGATGAGAAGTGCACTAAAGAAAAAGGCAACTGTCTTTCGGCCAATGAAACAGGAGAAACCAGAGGACTACACTTTACAGGTCAATGGAAGATGGGAATTTATTTATGGGAATTACTCCCTCTGCCAATTTAAAGTGAGTAAACAACAGACGTAAAATACTTCTATGCAGACTATGAGTTTAGTTTTCAGTACTTTGTTTGGCTATGTTGTTTCAGCTGTGATCTCTGGTTGACAAGTTGTTGACTCTGAAATTCACTTCAGTACTGATACTTGTAGTGATGACTCACATGCTGACGATCTTTCAGTGTTAAACTACACTGTTTTTCACAAAACCAATAAGTGTGTTGTTTTACTCCCCCGAGAAGTCTTACTTGGATTTACACTTGTAAGATTTTAACCTAAGTTTATATTTTTTTGAATTCCAATTATTTCCTCACACTGTTTTGCAGTTCCCTCTTTATAATGACCCTTTATAATCTGTTGCTTCAAATGCAGGAGATTAAGTGAAATCTGATAAACAAATTTTTGAAACCCATTTTTCTTCAATTAGGTGAATCGGTTGGCTGTATATTATGTCATAGATATTAGTAGGTAACACCTCACTCCAGATATGGAGTTGCAGCTGTATGGCAGCATCCCTCATTTTAATTTTCTTTCTCCCCAGTACATTTTTAACTGCTTGCACAGTGGCATTACCCCACACCTGACCATGGTCCACCACTCTACTATCCTGAAGTACCAGGAGGAGCAGGGTGGGATAAGCAGAGAGATCTCCAAAAATCGGACTACTTCCAAACCTCCTCCACTACCCCTAAAGAAGGTAAGAGAACAGCACATGTGAGGATGGGACCTTTAACTGAAATTTAGTACTGTTCTTGCACCTGATGGGCTGAGGATCTTGGATGTAGAATCAAATGTGTCCTCCTTGATTTATTAATTTTGATACAGAGAGAATGGACTCTTGAGTGTGTGGTAACTTGCTCAAGAGATGTAGAAATAACTGTTATCACAGGGAGTTTAACCACAGTGGAAACCAGCAACCCAGAGCAGATGGTGCTGAAGAGTTCTTACTGGAACTGTTGCACAATATGTACACAGAAGCATGAAAAGATACACCAATATTGTGTCTATTTTACTCTCCTATGTAGGAGAAATATTTATTGAAGAGAATTCATCTCTAAGTATTCAGTACAGAGGGCACTTCTTCAATGATGTTGAAACCTGTAGTGAGAAGTGACCATATGGGCAGGGCACTGAACCTGCAGACTCCTGTCTTCATTATTAACGGATAAAAGTATAATAGTGGCCTTTTAATCAACACGAAAACAAGGAAAAGTGTGCAGCAAATCAAAAAAAATCAAAGCTATTGAAAATCCAGACTCCTACATCTCTTATGCCTGATCGCAGGCAAGGTGGATATCCGTAGATGACAGCATGGAGTTAGACATATTGAGCAGCCAGTCAAAGTAACCGTCATGTCTGTGTTTCTTACAGTGTGTGTACTGCAGCTGTCATGTGGATACACCACTGTATGACACCTCACTCTTGCTTGTGGCTATTTGAGAATATGTTTCACTGGTCAGGATGAGAATTAAGGACACTGAGTTTTCAAACTGTGGAAAACAAAAGCAATGTATAAATCAGTGTTATTCTGAAGGAAATTGAAAGGGGCTTAAATTTTATATTGTCAAAAAACAAAAAGAAAAAGTGATTCTAATAATACAGGACTGAAAAAGTGAATTATTTGCCATGCTTTTCCAAACAGCAGACCACATTGTCACTATGGTCCATCCGGGAGCTGTTCTCTGTCCACCTGGTGCAAGGCAGCCGGGTGAACGCCGATGAAGGAATGAAGGTCAGTCTCGCATGAGGTACCAAATGCAACAGCTTGTTTACTGATGTGTCTTCAGAGGAAGATGTGGGAGAAGGCAAATTTTCAAATAGTGTGGTCATGTGACCCTGACCAAGTATTTCCCATAATTCATCTGAAGCGGTTTAGTGAAACTTCGCAAAACAGGAAATGGAGAGGAACTGGGCTTTCACGCCTCACTCTGGGGCCTTGATTCTTAGAAAAGGGCAGAATTTTTGACGCTAGTTCTCTTTTTGACTAACCCTTTTTTGCGGTTTAGATACTAAGCAGAAGATAAATGGGTTTGGCTTGGGTGGGGGTGAAATTCTTGAGTAGCGCTAAGGGAGATGGTCATGTGTGTTTGTATAGACGGACAACAGGAAGTCGTGAGAGATAGTTTTTATGTTAAAATTCTCCTTGCAGTCAGATACGGCGTTTCCTTAAATGATTACTATAATGATGAACATGCTGAATTATTTGACAAGGTTAAACTTATTTGACCACATGGAAGGCACTGTGGTGCAGCAGGTAGTGCTTCCATCTCACAGCACCTGGGCTGTAAGAGCATTGGTTCAAATCCATCTCAGTCTGTGTGAACTTTGCATGTTCTCTACATGTCTGTGTGGATTTCTTATGAGTGCTCCTGCTTCTTCCCACAGTCCAGAGACATGCGTTTCAGGTGAAATGGGGGTGACTAATTTGCCTATAGTGTATCGATGTGAGCATGTATGAGGCCCTTGCTATCGACTGCCATCCCATTCAGGGTGTAGCCCGCTTAGCCTTATGCTCCTTGCTTCTGGGACAGGCTTTGGGCCATGAGGACCCTGACTTGGACAAACAGTTAAGAGAAGTGGAAGAAAGAAACTCATCATATGTGAAACATGCTGAGGACGTGAATGAAATAGTTGGTTATGATGATCAATATACTCTTTGTCCCACAGCTGGTTGTCCAAGCAGGACTCTTCCACGGAAGTGAGCTCCTCTGTAAAGTGGTGACAAGTAGTGAAGTCAATGTCTGCTCAGAGCCTGTGTGGGATCAGAAACTGGAGTTTGACATCAGTGTGTGTGACTTGCCACGCATGGCCCGCCTCTGTTTTGCTCTGTATGCTGTAATTGAGAAGAACAAGAAGCCACGCTCCACAAAGAAGAAGAACAAGAAGGCCGTAAGTTAATGAAAATACAATGAAAATATAATGAATGAGTTGTACCAGTATGATATTCATCTTAAGTAGTTATATATAACAATAATAATTTGGAATCAAGACAACCTCACAAAATGTGGACCACTTAGATGTTCAAAACTTTGAAATTTGAAAATTTCATCTTAAGCTGCTGAATGCACTCTGTTACCTTTACATTATATTTATTCATTTAGCCAGCTCCAATGCAACATACTGTGATTACTGTCTATTTATTTGACAGCTATCAAAGGAGTTTTAATGTAAATACATTGCTGTAAAGTTCATATAGTCATTCTTCTATTTATACATATCAGCAATATCCATCAGCACATGCATGTACACACATATTACAGCCAGGATAGAGTCACCATCTCCATTGAAACACATCTTTGGACTGCAGAACGAGAGCCACAAGAACAAGGGGATAACATACAGACTCCAAACGGATTGAGCAGGGATCAAATCCACAAGAATACAGTCCTTGTGAGACACCAGCACTGTCTGCTGCTGCACTGTACTGGACCTACAGTGCAAATAGAGGAACTTACAGTTCCACTGCAGTGTGTGAATCTTGCTTTGACTTGTCATAAGTGTTTGCATTTGCAGTAAGGGTTTTATTTATTAACAGTCTGCATAGCATGCTGTGATTGGCTCCTCTTGAGTCAGTATAATGCAGTTGTTGACCTAAGAATGTCAGTAAAGTAGTGGAGGAAAGAAGTAACTCAAATAATGGTAATATAAAATACATTTTTCTCTCAGAATGTTTTTCCTTGTGATAATAGGTATTCTATGACTAATATAAATTCACTTTAACTTGAAGTGAACTGCTGAGCTCAGCATGATATGAAATATGCATTTTGTTCAGTCTACAGCTCAATGAAAGTTAAATAGTCAGCGTACATGGAAGGAAGTCTAGCACGCACAGTGTCCATTGTTACTACACTGGTGTCTGTAAAAAGTAAAAAATTAAATTATCAACAAAATTAATAAAAAGCTTTTTTTATACCTAATACGAAAAAATATGTATAAAAGTAGATAAGTACAGCAGTTTTCCGTGGTAGTCCCCACTCCACCCTTGAATCACCTCAGCTGTTCCCTTTTATTTGTCTGGAGATGAATATTAACAACTGCCCAAGAGCACATACTAGCAACACATTTTTGTTTTTCACATTGTGGACACATTTTTCAGTTGTTCATTTCATCTGTCCTGTTGTTTTGAATTTTAATGGTTTGCCTTTAAAAGAGAAACAATTGAGTCAGTTACATGCATTCATCTTGAAAGTAGATGAAAAGGTTTGTGAGGATAATTTGCATGTGATTTCTGTCACAACAGGATTGCCCTTTATCCTGGGTGAACATCATGGTGTTTGATTACAAAGACCAGCTAAAGACGGGCGAATATTTCCTGTCTACCTGGCCATCAGTTCCAGGTGATTGTTAGACTGTGAACGTTTTTTTTACAGTTTTTATGTCTCTAGTAAACAGCTCTAGTGCAAATCTGTATTTAAAAAGTAAAGTTTTTCTGAGTTACACCATTATTTATGTTGTACTGATTTATAGTGAAAAAGGTTTCCTTACGTGGGTAATGTTGCGCTTAGAGATAAAAATGTACTGTAAAACATTATAATGGGTGCATGTGCTGCTCTACTTACAGATGATAAAACTGACCTGCTGAATCCAATGGGTACTGTGGAGATCAACCCCAACACTGAAAGCGCAGCTGGACTTCTCATGTGTTTCCCAAATGTCCGACCTCATCCTATCTACTACCCTTCCCTCGACAGGGTTGGTTTGACTGTGATTTCTACCATAGTAGCATGAGTTAAATTCAAAATTTGGAAACTTCTTGAATATTCCTGTTATTATATGAAATGCTATTATGCATTAATATTATGGAAGTACATATAATAACATTAATGCAATTAACTATAAAACACCTTCTCTACTGACAGCAGAATGGCATGTTTCTTAGTCAAAACATTTAAGCCACCTGAAGTAATGTGCACCTTATAATGAGTATTGTTAATTCATAAATGAAGTCGTAATTAAGCTCATTTTGACACATTTTAACATTGGCTATTTTACTGTATTATGCATTAGTCACGAGAAAAATACAGGGACTCACATTTTTGTGTTGTCATGTAGGAATCAGGTATTTAATTTTCTGGAAGCAAAAAACAGTGTGGTTACATAGTAAATAGTGTTTGCAAAGTTGAAGTTAGTTCATATCTTTTTGGTTAATTTGGTATATGCAGGTATTTTGTGCATTCTGAATTGTCACTGGTTGTAAGTGTATCTTAGACATTAAATGGCAATTCCAAAAATAACCATTTCACATTTAGCCTGAATTTAGCACTTCAATTACTGTTCTACTGCAGTTTTTATAAAATGTTCTGGATACTTTAAATATTTTCCTTACTGATAAACATCCATTTTCTTCTTTATCATTTAGATTAATGACTTCATGATAAATGGAAAAAAGACCTTAGCCACAAAGGAGGAGGTAAGGTGTTTTCATTGACAGTCTGCTTTAACATCTTATAGATTGAACTGGTAAATAAAATGGAGTGTTCTTAATGTCTTACTGTTTTATGTACATTCATAAGCCCCCAAAAAATTCAGATCTGCCAAAAGGCCAATGAAAGTATCAAATGCTTCGTGACACATCACGAGAGGTTATGAAATCAGGGAAGATACCAAAGGAGTAAATTTGTATTTTTCCATTTTGTAATTTTTATAGTACGTACAGAGAATCAGTTCTAATAACACTAGGCTTTTGCTTCCTTCAATAATGTAAGCAGGAGCACACTGAGACCTAGTTCTATAGCAGTTTTAAAAAAAAAACACTGAAATCCTGCTTCTTAAAATTAACTCCTTATGTCTTTTATTAAACATTTAAAAACTCAAAGGACAGTTTTGCATATGTCTTTTGGATAAACATAGAAAAAAATAACATGGATACATGTTCCTTGCAGCACTTGAAATTGAGTCAGATAGTGGAAAATAAGAACTACACTGAATTCTTTGAGGATGACAAGGAGATACTATGGAAGTTGCGCTATGACCTGCGTGATAAGTACCCGGAGAATCTCTCCAAACTGCTGCTTATCACTAAGTGGAACAAACACGAGGATGTGGCACAGGTGCGTCCCCATCTGTCACACTTCACTTCACTTACTTCTGCTTGTGTTAATTGGCAATTTGCAAGACTGACGACCATAATTTTAGACTATAATTAGTTCTTCTGTTAGAAGCCATGAGTCTTTTAAGGTCAGTCCCTGTGCTAGCTTTTAATAACAATAATAAACACAAAATAAAAAGCCTGTTATGAAAGTTGCAAGAAAATGCCACTGGAATTTAAAAAAAGAGTGTAAAAGGTACAGCTCTTAAACTCTTATAGTCTGTGGTTCTTGTGCCAATGTTAAACAAAAAATTACTATATTTGTATGCTCACAGTAGAGTCTTCTTGACTCAATACAGTTGTGAGAGACTGTATTCTACCTTTACTGTATTTTCTTCTTGTTTCATTTCTCATATGCTGGACAAGAAAAAATATCAATATTTTTCAGTTTTTAAAATTTTATTATATCTTTCAAATGTTTGTAACACGTGGAGCATGCTTACCTGTAGGAAAAAGAAATTAGAAAAGAAATTCATAGCACACTCAAAAAAACTTAGCACATGACTTGTTCGGTGTAATTTGTCCATTTTAATATGGGTCGGGTTAATTCTTCTCAGATGGTCAGTCTCCTCCAGATGTGGCCAGACCTTCCAGCTCTGCATGCCTTGGAGCTGCTGGATTACAGCTTCCCTGACCGCAATGTTCGCTCTTTCACCATAAGATGTCTGAGGAAACTCAGGTATATAAAAATTCTGCCTCTGTGGTCCAAATGTTGTCATTAAGTTGACCTGTTTGTTGTTTGGAAGCTCAAATGTCTAATTGTACGTCATTCCAAAGTTTCTAACTTGTTTCAATTTCTTCTTTGGCCTTTATTGTTGATGAGCCAAGTTGTCATTCTAAAATAGCAGCCAGCAGGCTATACTATTGTATGCTGGTGAAAGATGCATCCTTGTGCCCTCAGCTGACCAAAAAACAATACATGATGGTGATGTTTTTGGTGCTTGTAGTTTGCAGGTATTTGAACTGCACATCAGTGCCTTTGTCAACTGTGACAAAATACATAGTGAACGGCCTACTCTTTTGTGTGTAGACATGCAGTAGGACAGATGCTAGGCTTTTCCATTGACTCAACAATAGAATGAGGCTACTTATCTCAACGGTTACCACTGGTTGTACAGACCTAAGGGAAGATATTACTACTGTAGCTCCTTGGCTGGTCTTATATGGTCTGTGGAAGGTTTTTATACATTAAACAAAAATTCTAAAAAAAAAAAAAACTTTGTTTCAGTATTTCAGTTTGCAAGTGTACAACTCTAAATGCACAACACAAAATGCTAACATATATTAAATATTTAAATATTACTATAATGTCAGAATTATAATTAAAAAACAGCTATGATATTTTAGATTGACCAGTTAGTTCTATAGCCAGACCTTCTTCTGTCAGTAGTCTGGCTATGTGAGGATGAACTCTTATTTCAAAAAAATTTTTTCAAAATTCAGGGTTCATTTTATTGCCATTGTACCTTATACAGATGTACATAAGAGAACTAAATGTAATTTTTCCTGGACCACAGTGCACAAAACACTAAACAGACAACATGATGACACAAGATAACACAGACAAATTGAATAGTTAAGTAGATAAATAGATGAATAAATAGAAATAGATAAATAATAAGATGATAGATAAATAGGTAAGTTGTATAAAGATATGAACAATTACATATTATTTGCAATAACACGTGTACATTATGTATATTATCATACATATTGAATACATCGATATATAGGCATGCCGTGTAGATGCTGTAGCGTAGGTTAAACAACACTCCAAGTTTATATGAATGCTCAAGAAAGCAGCACAAAGAAACTTGCTACCTCAACAACGTTCAAGTGATCTGTAATCTGTAGATGAACAATTTATCAGCTATTGTTTCTGCGCAGTATTGTCTTCTGCTCTGAATAGCTGTTTTGCGGCATTTGTTATGGGCTCTTGTGTTTATAATTGCAAGTGAAAATGTAAAACTTTTATTATACTCTGCACTGTAGCTATGAGCATGTGGAGCTGTTGTCATGTCCTGAGTTTTTTATTTCTCATTCATTTGCAGTGACAATGAACTGTTCCAGTACTTGTTACAGCTGGTTCAAGTCCTCAAATATGAATCCTACTTGGACTGTGACCTGACAAAGTTTCTTTTAGAAAGAGCTCTCTCCAACAGGAAGATTGGACACTTCTTGTTTTGGCATCTCAGGTACATTTCTAATGAAGTGCATTGAGATAACACATTTTACATTTTTTATTAAGTAATAATAGACTTTTAATAGCCTGGATATGAAAGAATATTTTATTTTTAACATTTTTAACATATGCATTACATGTAAGGTAAAAGAAATAAAGCTGATCTTGCATTCAGAAATAAGCAGTTTTTTTCATTTAGTTGCAATCTTCCCTGTGCAGGTCAGAAATGCACGTGCCATCTGTAAGTTTGCGCTTTGGCCTCATTCTCGAGGCCTATTGCCGAGGCAGTATTTACCACATGAAGGCTTTAATGAAGCAGGTGAGAGCTGGGCTTTTTGATCATGTTGTTTTACTTCTGCAAAGGAAGAGATTTGTTTGTCTAACTGGCCCCATGGAGTCAGCTCAGTAACACATGGCTGAATCATAGTGAAAGTATCACTAGCACAAGTCTGCCAAAAAGCAGTGGTGGAAGCTTGTCTGCAGAATTAATTTAGAGAATAGAGCAACTGCAGCTTATCCTTATAAAATAGTCAAAGTAAGAATTTGCCAAAGTGAATTACACAAGTTTTGATAACAGGGAAGAAAATATTTTTGTGTTGTGATTCTTACATTCCTATCATTTGCCACAAATATATTTAAAATTATCATGATTTTATGATAAAATGAGGCAACCTTAAAAGAGCCATTAGGTCAGTATGACATGACTAAATCGTGCCTCAGAAATATTTCATACTTCTGAAAGAATTTTGCCAAAATCTGTCTAGATGTGAAATAATTTTACATTATATAATTATTTAAAACTAAACTTTTTCTTTGTATTATTCTCCATTTTAATAACATGTACACAAAAAAACTTGTGAATAATAGATATCAAAGACTCCTGTTTGTTTAATGCATTTTGATATACTTTTCCTGTGCAATTGCAGTATTGTTCTTTGACAAAATATCAAACTGTAAGAAAAAAATCTAAAAAAGGTCTTATTTTCATGCTAACATGTATTTTTGATATACTGATAAAGAATGAAAACATTTTTAACAAAAAAATCTTTCCAAGTGTAATAAATACAGTAAAAATTTATATTACAATGTTACTTTTACAAATTTTGTTATTTCAATGTAATGAATGTATTATGCTTCTTCGATATCCCTACATATTTTGTGGTTTGAATTCTTGGACTTTATGTTTTTTTTTTTTGTTGAGAAAACTGGTATACTGTAGTTTGCGTATTATTTTTTATATTTCTGAAATGTTCCTAATCTTCCCAAGTATTAGAATAGTGATATAAGTCACACAGGTTGTTGCAGATGTCAGTTTGATATGTGTCAAACTGTGTGACCCACTGATGACATGGTTTTCCTTTCAATATTTAAGAATGAAGCTTTAAACAAGATGAAGTCCCTGAACGACTTTGTGAAGTCAGCGTCTCAGAAGGGCACTCGAACACAAACTACAGGAGAAATGAAGAAGTGCATCAAGCAAGAGGCCTACATGGAGGCACTGTCTGACCTGCTCTCGCCCCTCAATCCTAGCCTCATACTGTCTGAGATCTGGTGTGCATCTCTTCTTTCTTTTCTAGAACCTTTCTTTTAATCCAAATATGCTGTTATGGTTCGACTTTCCCAGAAGTACAAGTTCCAGTGTATGGTTTTATCATCTTAGTGACAACAAAATCAATGTTTATGGTGGATTGTCACCAATTGGTGGCATTAAGAATCTTGGGAAACCCCAAACTTAAATGTAGAATGATAAATCCTCTTGTATGTCATAAGTGGAAGAGAACTGAACTACCTGTATGACAGTGCACATTCAGCATGACTAATGTAGCTTTGATTTTGATTAGATTGTAGAATGACATATGTGAAAGCATTCAACTGTTTTTGTGGTGTAGCCTGATCTAAAGATATCAGTGTTCTTTGGTCATATTTGGAATAGAACATTTAACCATCTTCCCCCTATATTTTTGCAAACAAGATATATATTGTTGAATCAGCTTATATTTCATGCGGAATGGTCCAGCACACCAAGGGGTCAGTGATTTAATTTGTATCACACATAGAAATGTAGATGGGTTCAAAGACATTGAACTACACTGTAGACTTTGTCTGAGCAGATGGTTGTAGGGCTTTTAGTATGTTTATATTTAAATTTTACTTTTATTATAATAAATAAGTAGTAATTTAACTAAAATCATTATCACCTGTTCAAAGACAATGGGTTTTGGTACCCCTCTTCTGAAATACTGCAAGTCTTGCTGTTGCCACTGTCACATACATATTACCGAGTTTCCAACAGCTTGCTGGTTACTGAGGTCAGGAGCAGTGAAAAGTAGGTTTGAGGTATTTTAAAGCTATGTCACAACGTATGTTACATAGCGCATTGTTTAGCTGTGATGTTTGAGATTTAATGTTGAAGCACTATGGCATCCTGACTACACTGTGATGCTAATAACCAGTCACTTTGTAGTTAATGAACAACCTCTGGGCATGCGGTTTTATTTAGTTGTATTTAAATAATCCATGTCATCTGTGCTTTTTTAGGAATAGGACTCTAACATGCAACCACCCTCTTTTAAAGAAATCTTTTCTCTTATTTTAGTGTAATGTCAACTGTGTCCCAGCTGCTCATTTGTGGCAGTGTTATTGTTGTTATTAGGATTGTCAAAAATCAAAGTGCCTCCTGTATGTATGAGAGGTACAGCATAGCAATACTGAAGAACAGTTTATTACTTCATTCTGCTGGATTAGGGCAGGTTTTGTTTACCATCATCCTCTTCATGTTATTTGTATATATCTTTATTCTTCAGTCCAGACAGATGCAAGTACATGGATTCTAAGATGAAGCCCCTCTGGATGGTGTACAAAAATGAGAAGGTGCATGGGGACCCCCTAGGCATTATCTTCAAAAATGGAGATGGTAAGAGAAATAGGAGATGCATGCAGTTCTACTGGGTAGTAGGTAATGCAAAGGTCCTGAACAGAGGAATTTCTCTACCATTCACAGTAGTAGTTCTACTGTTCAGGAAAGTTTGTTACAGTTTTAAAAGTGCTGTTGTGTCTCAGCTTTTACAGTAATAAAACTATTTCAGTATGTGTTTAGTCAGTATTGCTTTCTTTTTCTTGTAACAGACCTTCGGCAAGACATGTTGACTCTCCAGATGATACAGCTGATGGAAGTTCTTTGGAAAAAAGAAGGACTTGATCTGAGGTTAGTATGTTACTTAGTAGGGTTAATCAGAAAAACTTCTCACACAGTTTTACCACAGTACCTTGCCCACTGTCATCTCGCTAACCTCTCATCTCGCCACATGCTGCAACAGAATGGATTTACTGCCATGCTATTTCCCTCCAAAAACCTGCCAATCTTGTCAACTTAGGGAACGGTGAGAAAGGTGTGTGTGTGTGTGTGTGTGTGTGTGTGTGTGTGTGTGTGTGTGTGTGTGTGTGTACAGGTAACAACATACATTCTAAGATGAACTACAGGCAACCTTTGTTATTTGGCATCTGCAAATATGATTTCCTGCTATAGCAGCTCAGAGTTTTTGATACCCATCCTCATACTGTCCTACTACAATGACCCTGCATCTGGAAAAAAAATTCCAAAAATTAGTTACAACTTCAAATTGCATGTGATCATGAATCTTTGCATACAGCACACTAAGCTTGCTCAGCTGTTTGCAAGTTGGTCCCCTCCTTCACTTTGGCTTGCTTTGTTTGTGGTTTGGGAGCTAACAATGTCTCAGCAGATACAGAAGGCTATACAGATTTTTTTTACAGTGGATACATTTTATTGTTTTCTCTATTGTATATTTTCATTTCTTTGTTTTTTAAAAAAATTTGACTATTAAATGTTTGTCAGTATTACTACTTACAATAAGGAAGGAAATGTAATGTGTGATAATAAATAATAAAATAACTACATAAAAATACACAAATATATATGCACAGTACACAAATGTGTATGTATGTGTGTGCGCACACACACGTTAATATAAAAAGAACATGTGATATACATGTGATCTGTAGGTAGCATATATATAACTGTATTAGGTTATATTATCTAGTTTGCACCATAATGACATTCCCCCTCATTAAGTTGCCAAGCTCACCTCTCACCAAAAATTTAGAGTATATTAAATATCACTATTCTCAGTATTTTTCAAGTTAAATTGTGGAGTAGTTGAGGTTAAATTCTGGTTTGGACTTAAAAGGTTTAACTTGCAGGATGATTCCATATGGCTGCCTCTCGACTGGGAACAAGACGGGCCTGATTGAGGTGGTGAAAAACTCGGACACCATTGCCAACATCCAGCGCAACAACAGCAACAGTGCTGCTACTGCAGCTTTCAACAAGGATGCTCTGCTCAACTGGCTCAAATCAAAAAATCCAGGGTGAGTGGTAATTCCCACATTAAACCCACGCTCCAGATTTCCTCTGCTCCCTATCATTTCTTTCACATTTCACACAAACATCTATCAGAAGTGAAAAACCATGATTTCATCTCTGCACTTTTTAGTGATTATGTTCTGTGATGTGCAAGCAAACGTCACTGTTTCAATCTCTTTTTCTTTCCCGTCATTGTCACCTTCTCTTCGTCATTTCATTACGATGATAAATGGTTGCTCATTTTGAACTGGATCAAAGCTAAAATAAATACGTCAATATTTATGTACTGTAATTTTGTGACATTTCCAAACCAAGGCAACAGAGATCATTGGTCGAATACTGACTAATTTATTAACAATAGCCTGTTCAGTCATAGTAAGGTATAGCATTGGTAACAAAGTCCATTTAGAACCCATGTTTCTCCAGGAGTTACCAGTAATTCACAGCTGATTTTTCCCAGTTGGGCTTGTGTGGCTTTGGAAAAAATTAAAGACTTCTTCATCACACTACCTTCTCATACTGTCATCTGTCAGTAGTCTTCTAATCATTAATCTTCCAAGCTTTTGCTCAACTGCCCCAAATGTACAGTGACCTAACAGGTGGATTTGACTGAAAAAGAACCTCCCAGGAAGAGTGACAGTCAGAATTTGTAAAAAGCAAAAGTACTTTGTATTTGCTCCACATGTATGAACTCACACCAGAAAATAATTGTACTGAGCATAGCAGGAACCAGTTTATTGTCAGTCTGTGACAAAATCTATACCCAGAACAGTTGAGAACTTGTCTCCCGTCACCATCTTGCAGCGACAAACTGGATCAAGCCATTGAGGAATTCACTCTGTCCTGTGCTGGCTACTGTGTAGCTACTTATGTTTTGGGGATTGGAGACCGTCACAGTGACAATATCATGATCAGGGAAAATGGTCAGGTGAGAGTAACTTACATTTTTTAATTCTCTTTGCATGTAGTTAATCTATTATACTGTTAACAATGTAGATTAAATTATATTTATTCCTTACTGGGTTTCAGAGCATCAAGTCACTGTTAACTTTGTAAAAAGATAGTATACCAGTTGACAGTGAAGTAATCTGCTGTATTTTCTGTCCAGACAATGAATGATGGTTTTTTTTGTTTTATATGTTGGAAGCAAAACAAAACACACTTCAGTAAATAAGCAGCCTTCATACACGGTATCACAGTAGTAATCTTGTCCCCGTTTTCTCTTGGCTGCTCCAGCTGTTCCACATTGACTTTGGACACTTTCTTGGCAACTTCAAAAGCAAGTTTGGGATTAACAGAGAACGGGTTCCTTTCATTCTGACGTATGATTTCGTCCACGTCATTCAGCAAGGGAGGACCAACAACAGTGAGAAGTTTGAAAGGTAATGCATAGCTGCTGATTTCAAATCAACTAGAGCAACAAAACCTAGACCTGAAGTTTTTTTTGTGCTTGATATGTCTGCTGCAGTAAAACAGGGATGCTGACTTGACTGTTCTCTTTCAGATCTTTCAGTTTTAGTTGGATACATTTCCCCATACAACTGTTTCTTAAATATTGTGTGTACTGGGAAATGAACTTTATCGTTACATTTCTATAAATATTTGCAAAATATTGTATGCCACTGTAACATAGATAGGCACATTGGAAGCTGATGAACATTTCACACGTTTAGATCCACATGACAATGAACAGTAACACAAAGCATTTCAGGTTATTGATGTAACCTCTTTACTGGGTATGCTTGTCTCATTTAGTCTTCACAACATTGTTAACAGTCTTAATGGGACACCAGCATGAATTGATATGCAGTAATTTACTGCTTGTTGCCAGGTTGTTTTGACATCAGCTGCACTGAAGATCTGTTTTTCACTGGAAATTGTCAAAAATTCTAAATGTTTCTAAATTTCTCACTTTAAATCCTACTTGTTTCCCTTGTCTGCTGTATAGTGAATTGTCAACTGGCCTGTAGTTAAATAATACGGTTAAAATTGTATTACAAGCAAAATATGCACGGTTGTATACATGTTTTGGCTTTAGAAAGAAAGTGTGATATTAACCAGGTTTGATTGTGTATATATATCCGTGCACTGTGATTTGAATCCTTGATCTGCAGTTTGTAAATATGCCACAGAATTTGTACAGATACATTGCAATTATAAAGCTGAAAATTTTCTACATGAAAAACAATATAAGCAAGATAAAGTAAAATCATAAAAAACATTTGTTAATTTTGAAAAACTGTTATTGAGTAATTTTAAAATTGAAAATCTAATTTACAAATCTCAAAGAGCAAAATATAATTAATGGATAATGTCAGATTACAAATCTTAAAAAGCAATGCTTACCATTTTGTCTGACTGGGCCTTACTGCGTATTGACAACTCTCTTTTGAAAGATAAGGGATTCAACAACAATCACACAAGTTTATGATGGAGCACAATGTTGTTGACTAATGTTGAAAATGGTGACATCTTGACAAGCAAGATTTCATAATTTATGAGGCACCATTTAAAATTTTATTTTATGACAATGTTGAGAAAAAACTTAAACATACCCAGAATTTTTGTTTAATGTGTAAAATATATGAAGTGAATCAGCTTCAGTAAATAGTAAGTCAGTGCATCAGCTTTGGTAAGAATGTGTATTGTGTACTGAACGAATACTGTAAAGTCATGTACTGGGTGTGCTTTATTCACAGGTTTCGGGAATACTGTGAACAAGCTTACAAGATTCTGTGCCGAAACGGGACCCTGTTTGTAAACCTGTTTGCCCTAATGAGAGCTGCAGGACTCCCTGAGCTCAGCTCCTCCAAAGACATCCAATATCTAAAGGTAATCTTCTGCCACTGGCACGGATTCATTACATCCCTGCAGGGGTGGTGTACTTTGAATTTCAATGTTTTGGAATAAAATACCATGCAGAACAAAATTTCTCTGCCATTTGTGATCAGTAAAATGAAAGAATTGTGTATCGATACTTTTGCAAGGCATGGTATAGTATCACAAGAGAATGGAGGTGTGGTCAGAGTTTAATGTGTAGTAAAGTATAGAAAGTATGCAATTCTTCCCTGCAATCTTCATGTTGTTCACATATATCCATTTCTTTACTTGTAGGACTCATTAGCATTGGGAAAGTCAGAGGAGGAAGCCCTGAAGAATTTCAAAGTCAAATTTAATGAAGCGCTCCGTGAGAGCTGGAAAACCAAGGTGAACTGGATGGTCCACAGCGTTTCCAAAGACAACAGATGAAGTACTGCTTGTGGCTTTGCTGTGTGTGAATGCATATCAAAGACTACACCCAGTTATCATGATCCTGCTATAGGAAATGAATGCCAGGAATAAGGAACATAATTAGAAAATGTAACTTACTGTTGATGAGAAAAAGGCTATTTCTTTATCTTTCATATGTCGTATGTTCATATCATTAACCACTTTAATTCATATTTGGTGAATGTTTACACTGACACTGTAAAACTGATTGAATTTGATGTCACATAATTTACTGATAATACATAAAAGTGACAAGTGGGTTGCAGTGGAATATCAGTGCCAGCAATACCCTGTGGAAAAGAAAAAACAACACTTGTGGTGTTACACATTGTTTACATCCGTTATGGATGATGTCAATTGAAAATGTATTTATTGTATTTTTATGTTGGTTGTATTTTTAAATAACCTTATTTCCATTTACATTTCATATTTAAGATTCTCAACATTGCTAAAGTTTTTTTAAAGACCTAAAGTATGAATGGTTATAGGTGATTACACCGCAATACAACTGAAAAGATTTTTAAAAATCTATTATGAAGGCATTTTTTTCAAAGGAACTACTGAAACCTTTGTATGAAGTACTGAGTACTATTGCTTTGACTGATTTATACTTAAGGTGTTTAATTCCCACATTAATGAGATTGAAGGTCAGGTTAAAATATGGTATGCATTATAGCTCTATGAATTGAATCTTATGCTGTTACAGTTACTGTACTGCTTTGACACTCTGTGTGCCTATATAGTAGTTTTTTATGGGAAATTATGAGGACGGTATTCAGTTCTGCATACCCCGGATTCACTTTTCAGTTAAACAAATGTACAAAACCTGCACAATCTATTGTTTTAATTACAGCCAGTATTGCTGACTCATTGATCAATATTTCACAGGTTCTGGATATGTCCCAACTGGAAGTATCTGAGTTTTTGTTTGTGTGCAGTTTGTGTAAATATGTTTGTCCTTGTGCACTTTTGGGCTTGTATGGGGCTATGTGTGTATGTGTATCCATAACAATGAACTGTAAGATCATCTGTAAGATAAACTAAGCAGAAATGAGTAAATGTATGTTTTCTTCAGTTTTTTGGTTTACAGCGTGCTATTGCCAGTAGTGCTGAAATAGTGATCTGAGATGCAAATGCACATGGTATGTTTTCTCTTGCCATAAAAGTGTGATATTTTAACGTGTATAGTTTGGTTAAATGTCTAAAATTGTTTGTGTATGTTTTTGTGTACTACCCACAGTACTTCAGTGAAACTTGAAAGGTAATACACTGTGTATTACTTAAGATGCTTAAAAAACTGCAAGTAGGAAGTGTCATGGAATAAAGAGCCATTTTAGCAATTTTGGGCCAAACTAAGTAGATTTTGACATCCAAATTTTGTTGCCTTTAATATAACTATCATCAGATCTAGTTTTTAATGGTATTTCAACTGATGATGTATTATGTTTGGCCACACTCATTTATATTTTCATGGGATTAAACCAGTGTGTATCAGAACTGAAGGAAAATATTTTCTTAGATTTTTCTGAAGTAGTATGAATATAGCACTGAGCATAAAGATTCAGTATTAACATTCCATGCAAGTTCTGATGTGCCTTTGCAACATTTTGAATAAGAGAAACTAGAGCTATCAGCACCAAATTGGAGCCAGCTGTCAATGAGGAGTGATGTTTACCAAGTCTGTGCCATAGCCTGCCTTAAAGCCAAGTATGTGACCTGTTTTTTGTACTTTTAAATCAGAAAGTATTTCATTCTCACAAAAAATTTCACATTCCTGCTGTTTCTGTAATGTAAATGTAAATTAAGTTAAAATAAAACCATTTTAAACACTTGTACTAAAATTGTCCTTGTAGAATCCTTGCAGAATCAGACGACATCAGTGCTAACATAGCGTGAAGGCAATGAACAACTGACCAAAGATCTGGAGAGTAATTTTTTTTCCACTGATCAGTTTTTTTCCACAAAGTGGATCAGTCTTTTTGTCCTCTTTTTTAGTAAATCAAACCCCTTTACAGATAAAGAGCTCATCTCGAATCACCTGCACTGACAAAGAGGTGTCTCCATTCAACTGGATGTTGTTGGAAGGTGGGTATTAAAACTTTTCTTGAAGAGGAAGGATCCTGAGGGACATCAAAAAATGTGTATAACATGCATCATCCAGATTTTACATATACTGTAGTACCCTTGATCAAGCTTCTTACCCTAAATTCCTTGGGTAAAATCACCCAGCTGAGTAGGTAAACCATTATACAATAATGGTTATAATAATGGTTATAATAAATCATATAAAGCAGTAAAATGAATTAATGTTGAAATTATATTTAGTATTCTGTTTTGATAATATTAATTTCCTTCAAAATGAATGAAGAATGTAATTTGTTCAAATATAAGTAAGGACAAAGATTTGTTGAAAAAGAGGCTAATTTCTGGTCTGTACGCGAAAAGGAACCTACTAGCACAACATTCACAGCACCTGCCTGTATGAGGGACAGCACCTGCCTGTATGAGGGACACCAACCCCCCCCAAGGCCTAGACGTTCAGTATAAAACTAAATACAAATGGAGGAAACCGACATACTGATTTGTGTCCGTAGCTTTACAGTATGAGCTGGTAACAAGCAGGTGGGGCCGGTGCGGTCTGTGGGGGGGGTCCCACTTGGAGAGCACCTCGACCCCATAGCCACACGTGGGAGTAGCCGAGCTCTTCTGAAACAGGGCAAAGTTCTGTCCTTTCCCGAGATAACTGCAGGGCATAATTTATTTAATGTACAACACATTTACCACAGAGGGCTTCGCTGTCCGCCCCCCGCCTTCTTGAGTCACAGGCGGAAGCACACAGTGCGCCGCGCTCCCAAGCACAACCTCGTTTGCCTAGAGATCGCTAACTCCCCGACGTCTCCCGTATTCAGTCTATTCCAAGTGGTGGCTACGGTTAATTATAGAGGAAACGTTTAACTAACGGTTATTTCTCCTTTCTTCCTTTGAAAGTTTCCAAAAATATAACCCGGATTTTTTTTATATTACCTTTACGTTAAATTCTTAACAAATACATCCTAAAGATAAATATACCCAGATTCCTAACACGCAGCAGGACATGTTCGATTTGTGTCAGTAGTTAGTGTTCGCATACTAAAAAATACTAACCCTAAAGCGACAATACATTCGATCGCATCGAAACTTTGGTCAACAATTACCACGTAAATGACAGGATAAATGATAAAAAGAAATGTAATAATGTCTTAAATATCGAACTTTGCCGCGGCTGTGTGAACTTGTGATTAATGTTTGTCCGATGACCAACTTTGTGAGAAAGTCAAGTATCAGGTATAGAAGTGGAGCATCTGTGCTCCTAAAGCGCCTCACTGAGCAGCGGGATGCGGCGGCACGTAACCCCGGAACCAGCGTGTCGTGCGGGGTTCAGCGGAGCGGAGCCGGGGAGGGCGGTCGGTCGGCGGTGAGCGGCGGGAGGTGAGGGCTCAGCTGTCTGCCCCGTGGTCGCAAACAGCGTGGACCGCCGCCTGCTGATTCATTTACACACATTCACGACAGTAAGAACCGAGCGATTGACAAATTCGCCTGACACACTTTCGTAGGAACACGAACAAGTTGAAACGCTTCATGCTGACAGATTTGTGGGTTTATAACTTCAGAAGTCGTTCTGTTAACTGCTCTCCGGTGGTTTTGGTGGAAGTTGATGTGCAAACCTGTAGAATTTTCCCGTTTTTGTGCAGTTTTACACCCGAGTTTTCTGTCTGTCGCGGTCAAAACTGCCCGGGAAAGTCGCAGACACGGCGGTCGGTGTCCGTAAGAAACGGCTTGGTAACCGGCCACTGAAAACTCCACAGACCTATTACATTAACGGATACAAAACAAACTATTGATTTCATTGTATTCTCGAGTTTTTTGACATTTATTTATTGTGGAAATTTGAAAATTATGACACGGGATATATCGAATGCACAATGTAAAATCCATACGAAAAAATAAAATGTATAAACTGTAATAGAGGTCCCGTTTTTTCAGTCGCATTAAGGTTTGAATTTGACCTTCAGTATCTTTCTAGGTTATAAAAGAAGCGGACAGGACAGGGCTCCTGGAAGCTTAGTTGTGCGCGTGGAATATGTCGCGCAGAAGGTTGCAGGTTCGAGCCCCGCTGTGCTTCTGCTCGGAAACGCCTCGCACGAGTCATATACTATAAACAGGCATTAATTAACCAAAAAACTAAGTTTGAATGATCACAAAAACATGATTCACAAATCTGCTTTTCCAGCAGAGTTCAGTGAGTTTACCGTGGTTACTAGGAAATGGTTCAGAAAGTATTCAACCCCAACCCAACTTTTTCGTATTTCGTCCTGTTACTCTTTAAGTTCGAACCCACGAAATGATTTTCCTTCACTAACACAATACATTTAAATTTCAGTAAAACATCATACATTTAGTTTTTTTAAAATGTAGGAATCACAGCAAATCAGTCTTTGATATTTGGTCAGTTAACATTTGCAAATTATATACTATATAATAAAATACTTAAATGCTAAATACTAGGACTCTAAATAAATAATTTTGGAAGGTAATATAAATCGTGTTTAATGCATATGAATGTGTACCTTTGCTGTGTTAGGCCTGTGCTCTGTGCAGGAGGGGTATTCCTTCCTTATGTCATGGCAATCTAGACTAAAGCAGAGACCTTTTGTCTAACAAAATGTCTGTTTGCATCTGATCGTAAACAGATTATTTCTTGTGAGATCTGAATTTTGTCTCCATTTTGCCAGTAATTTTGATACATGTTTGTGTCTTAGGGGTGTTTGAGGTTGACAGGAGCTGGGAGATGGAAAGAGAGGGGACCCCTGCAAAGGCTCCAGAAGAGATGTACATCCAGCAGAAGGTCCGTGTGCTTCTCATGCTCAGGAATATGGGATCAAATGTAAGTGTATTTCAAGGGTTTGTGTGAAACATCTATTTAGAGGGCTCAGCTAGTGTTTGATACTTGAAATAGCTTTTGCTAGATGAATGCTGTGTAATGGCTGTGGATGAATATACAGATGCAACTTATTTATGTATTATTAATGTGCTGCTTTAATTATAATGGCTCTGTTACACTTTTACTGGCTTCATATGTTGCCACATGTAGTAACTTGCATGCAATTAAACTTCAATGACAGAACCATTCTTATGGACGTACAGCTTAACAAGTTTTACTAATTCGTTACTCTATAGTTTAACCAGAGTTAAAAGGCAGAAATCACATTGTCTGTTGTTGTTGTTTTTGTTTTTGCCTCCTTAGCTGACGCCGAATGAGGAGGCTTTTCTCCAGATGCACGCTACAGTGGTGCAAAACCAAATGAGCCAGCTTCCTCAGCACTCTGTTGAGCAGGGTAGGCCCAACAATTTGTCAATCACACACAGGTCCATGCTGGGGTGGCCAGTGATGGCCTAAGGCAAGATTACTGGGTTGCTATGCAGCCATGCTCAGTTCTCACATCATCAGTTTCTGCATTTGATAAAAAATCTTAAAAATCTTCATAAGCTAGATGGATAGGAACTTTAATCCTGAATATAATTGCACAACTATACTAATAAAGTAGAGCAGTGGTGTTTTAATTAAAATTGACCTTCTCGAAACATCTCCACATTCAGTCTTGTTAAATGTACATTGACAGAGAACTCATATCAGCTTCCAATCTACTCTTGTGGATTACAGTACAAAAATGGCCAGCATCAGATTTAAGTTGTTCTGCCCAGTAGTTGTTAAGTCAATGTGATCAATGCTTGTTGATTTATGACACAATCAAAAGTGTTTAGTTATGCCATCATACATCACTTTCTCGGTAATGTGGGCTGATATAAATATAGTTACACAAAGTAATGCAAAATGCCCTTTGTATATTTTAAAAGCCTACATAAATATCAATGTCCTTTTTAGCAGAAGTGATAGAAATACATAAGAGTACACTTATAATGGGAGGAGAGCTATTGATTGTTAGGTGTTCTTATGTTCTTAGCCATAGGCTTGGTTGCCTGCTGAGCATGCTTATTTGTACTGCTCATTCACCAATAGTAGAATCTGTATATACTTTTGAAGTGTACTCAAGATGAGTCAATAAGTACGTATGTACTTTAAGTACATATGTACATATATTTTAAATAACATTGTTTTCATTTCAGCAGCTTAATTACTTGAAATATTTTAAATGGTTTTAACAATTATTGATCGCTTAATTTATCTGAAAAAGAGAAAACCAAAATCCCTTGATTCACATTGAGGTTAAGAAGCTTCTCTAATTTACAGCTGTAGAACATCATTGTTTGCTGCACTGAACTCTGAAATCCACCTTCACCCTCCAACTGATTGAATTCTATTTTTCTCAAATTATTTAATGTCCAGTTCATCATTAAATAATATGTAGTAACAACACACAACATAATGCAGAAAACCGTGTAACACCAGTCAAAAAAGTAAATGAAGTCTACCCACCCTGTCAGCTGAAAGTCACTACTACTTTGTACTGCATTTTTAATTTATAACAGGATGAACAACACATAGTGTACAGGTCTTCCTAAACTCTTCTATCTACTTTATATAAAATGTTGGAATTGTTTTACTGGCTAAAATAAAGCTGCATATGTAGCAATATTGTTTTCTATTTGTTGAGCAAATAAATGTACAATAGTGTCTGTGCAGTAGTGACTTACTCTTCAAAATCAAGCATATCACTGGTGGTTACAATGAAATACATTAAATTTAGTGGGGGGGAAATGGGTGTTATATGGTACTTTTTGGCAACTTTTGTGTTAATTCCTGGTATTTCCAGGGGCTGAGGATGGTATAACAGCGTTCACAAGTTCTGAAGCTGAAGAACCAAGAGAATGACCCTGAAGATGCACAGTAATGACTTCATCAAAACACCTTCCTTTCGTACAGCAGCCCAGAGACCCCTGGCTGACTACTGAAGGTGGTGGCTGTTTTTGGGGAGACAGGTAATGACACATGAAAGCTGTCAAAACTCTCTACCATCTCTCTTATCAACTTGCAGTGTGGTTGTGACATGATTTAAAACAGGCTACTAAATAGCAGTTGTGTGTTTTTTTTTTGTTTTTTTTTTCCTTTTTTTGTTCTTTTGTGTGGAAAGCATTTTTCTTTAATATTTGATCATTTTGTTGCTGTCTGTACAGATATTGCTTTCTTTTGCACAATGCAAGTCACATGTCATTACAACAGTTGGTGCATTAGAGTAGATTTAACAAAAGCAATATGCAAACGCAGCATATCCCTCAAGGAACAGCTGCATTACCCTGGCCAAATTGAATTCCTCTCTATTTGTTGGTCAAACAATGCCCAGTCATTTGAATAACCGCACTATAGAAATATAACTTTAAATGTATGTGACAGATTTATCTGCCATGATAGACAGAGCTACACTGTTAATGACTTTTGATATGTTAAAGCATTTACGGTCCTTGACAGGTGTCAGTTGATATATGGGTATTGCTTTAGGTCTCAGGTGTGGCTAATGAATGCCATTTAATGGTATTTCTCTAACCTGTTAGGATGTTGGATTTGTACTGGGTGTTTAGCAGCACAATTTATTATACTATTTTTGCATTGTTACACTACAATTAACAGTGGTGGAGTGCCGACCACCTCTGGAGAAACGGGCAATGGAAGGAAAACTTTGAGGAACTCCTCGAGCTGGTTGATATGCTTCAGGGGTGAATTCTGTTTGGCTGGAGTTATTTAAAACACTGGATAGTGTGAGGGTGGTGTGTTTCACATGCCTTTTCAGTGTTGTATGGAAGGTGGGAAAGGGGCCTGGAGTATGTGTTCAACTATAGGGGATCACACTTCGCACCATCTGGGATAAAGGTGTACCAGAATGAGAATTTCTTCCTGGTCATGGAACAGTGGACTGGTTCTTTTCCTTGACATATTTGATTGAGGGGAACCTGTGAATCCAGTTTCCTTTTTTATGGACTTGGTAAAGGTGTAGGAATGTGACTCACGAAAGGTACTGCAGAATATGGAGTACTGAGTTCGCTGCATCGTGTGAGTTCTCGGTATTAAACTGCCCTTAGTGGAGGAGTTCAGGTGTTTTGTGGTCTTGTTTCTTGTTCAAAAATGATGGAACAGGGGGATGGGAGCTTGAAAGTCAGATTGTTGTAGCATCAGCAGTTTTGTTGGCACTATACCAACGTGTGATTGAATTATGAGTTGACCCTTCAGACAAAGCCTGTTTAATGCTGTCTGTGTCCCTGTCCTTACATCCTATATGGTTGTGAGCTTTGGGTAATGACAGATTAAACAAGATTGTGGATACAAATGGCCAAAAAGGAGATTTCACTGCAGTGTCACTGAGCTCACATTCAGTAACAGGGCAAGGAGCTTGGAGGTCCAGAAGGAACTTGAAGCAGAGTTGCCGCTCCTCAGGATCAATAGGAACTTGTTGATGTGGTTCAGGCATGTCATAAGAAAGCCCTCTGTTCATCTCCTACTGGATTTATACTGTGCACACGCACTGGAAGGAGACTCCAAGGTGGACCCAGGACATGGAGTGATTTTGTCTGGGAATGGGTGGGGAGTCTCTGGTGGCACTGAAGACTGTGGCTGGGGAAAGGGAGGTCTGGGCCTGCCTGTGACCACTGAGACCCTGTCCAGGAACAGCAGCCAGAAAATGAACTTGACTGAGCTATTTGTGCCTTATACTCATGTAAAATGGAAGTACCTACCTTTACTCACTGAATGCAGTTTTCCATCTGTGATTCCCTTCTTCTCATCTCCACACCTCTTCTCATTTCCATACCTCAGCCTTTAATTTCTAAAGCTTATGATCCGAAATCAAATTGTTTGAAGATATTAAACCTTAAAATCTGTTATATCAGTATAGTTTGGACATAATATTTGTGCCTGTTTTGTAATGCTAGGATATATTAAATGATGTTGGTCATACTGATATTGTATTTGATCGGTTAATTTTCTTTTAAAAGTGCATGGGTTTCCTTACATTTGACTTGGCCTAGATCATGGTGTGCAATTGGATTGAGCGTGAGAAAAACTTCTATCCTAATGGTGATTTCTTAATTTTTAAAGCTTATTTGGATTTTATTAAAGTCTAGTTTTCATTTTGTAAACAGCATGTCAGTAAGTTTTTCATGACTTTTTTGTTTTCTCACCATTAGGGTTGTAAGACACTCCTCCTTTTTCATTCATTCATTTAGTAGAGGCTTTTCTGCAAAGGCACAGACAGATGGAGAATTATCACCAAGTATTCTTTCTGAAAGTATTCAACTAAATGTATTTATTGTCCAGTAATGTAATTTTACAGGCTGCTCACACGATGATTTAGGTGTTTCAGTTGTCTTAGAGATGGTTGATGTAAAATCCAGTTAGGTTTGCTAACCAACAGTCTCTCTAACTTTTGGCTTAACTTTTTTAAAAGTGTGAGCATTAGCAACTGACATGCCCCTTTTAAGGCAAACAGCTTGAGTTTGTTAAAATGGAATATTTAACACATTTTGCTTTACACTGAACTTTGAACTTTGAGTTTGACAATAATGTTTTTATGTAAAAAGAATACACTAGATATTTAAAGGGGTAAACTTGCCCCTCCCCACACAGTTGGTAGCAAGGATCCAGTGTAGAAGTGCATTAACCACACAGACTGTGGTAAGGAAAGTGTTGGAAGTTTGTGCATTCAGATACACTACCAAGTTCCCCACTTTTGACGTATGTGGCTAAAACTGACAAAGCGGCAACACATTAGTATCGAAACCCACGATCACACAATCTGTTTTCAATGGTTGTACGAAACATTACCATCTCATCGACAGAGTGAAGTTTAAATTATGGTCAAAACACTTAATTTTCAGTCATTTGTTCATAGCAGCTCTACTGCCTCTGTGTGAGGAGGATGATATACACAGAAAATAGGTTTATGTTTGACATTAAACAATGGCCTCTGCTGCTGTTTATCTAATTACAGATTTGATTAAGGATTATAAAGTTGTGTGTTGGAAAGGAAAAAATGTAATTTATCTCAAAAGTCACATTTTTTTGTTTGATAATGTGGTCTTGGCACCGCCTCTCCACCTGTAAGAGATGGGATGTGTTATTGATATTGTCTATTTTTGTATTAATGTCCCCAAAGCAAGTTTAGCACCCTCCTACCTACCTGCCACAGATCTCTGTATGAGGATACACTGAGTTCCTTGGCCACCAACATGTGAGACTACAACATGACCCTCAATTTATCCTGTGCGTAGTGACTGTGCCAGCTTCACCATCGTAGACACCATTAACACTGACTTATGTAAAATATTCATAAGTCATGTCATCGAAGTGACTCTAGCCTACATTTTGGAGCACGTGTTGTTAACCATTCATGCCAAACAGCGGAATGCCTTTCAGTGTCATTCTGCCATCTTTTAATTCAGGCAGAAAAAAAAGCTGTCTAAAAAAAAGTTAATGGCTTGGCTGAAAAATGCTACTATCGTACTCACAACGTTCCCCCTGAAAGTATTCTTTAATCAACATCCAGATTCTGTCTTCTGCTACCTCAATAATGAGTGATTCACCTGGGAAACATCATGGGTATATCTTGCAAGACAAGGCCTGTTAGGGCTGTTAAGTGATGGGAAGTAAACTGTTGCTTATAAGAGTGGTTTTGGCTAATTTTGTCTGGTTAATAACAATTTGCACCCTGTTTGTATGCCCAGTGTTCTTGTTAATGATTTTTAACATAAATTGTTACACTGTCTAGATGTGCTCTTAGGGTTGTTTGCCCCATATGTAATGTTTTTACAGTTTGAATGTATTTTTGTTTCTGCCTTTTTAATATTTTCTGGAAACTCTATATATTCTTTTTAGCCCTGCCTAAAATGTGTCATTGATGGTTTGTTTTTGTGTGAAATAAAACAGTTTTTATGACTTGTCATTCTTATGTATTAGCGGGTTAGGTTGGATACCAATGCATGACATAAATTATACACCATCTAAATGAGGGTCATTTGGTGGTAATGAATGGCCTTGATTTTTCTTTAAGAAGGAACAGCTGGTTTGCATTATCTGTGAGAACCGGTTGTGAAGTTTGTGCTGTGAAGCCTGTTCCTGTTCAGTCCAAGGTTTTGAAGTTTCCACTTGACAACTCCAACAGCATTTTTCTCAGGTCAAAGTCAACAGCCATGTTTATGGTCCTTATTTCCCCCTGAACTGGAAGCTTATCCTGCCCTCTCTTTAATTTATTTCTTACAAAGATGGTTGAGGGGCACATCCTAAAGCTATGGACCAGTTGCCTGTATGAGCTATTACTTTTGCAACCCGTCAGCTATAAGGGTCTAACAATTTTGGGCACTGCATTGTAACTGGCCCTAAATTCTTTAACTGGTAGGCTAAACAATTCTCTTATTTGTCCCATATAATCCTTAAACATTTTTTGGAGCAAAACATGAATGGATCAAGGTAAGCAAAGGTTTGGACAGACTTCAGGTTAGTCTTGACAATATAGGTATGCCTTAAGATTCGAGTTTTTAACTTATGAGTTTTCACATATACAAATGAAATTATTTAATACCCTTTATCGAGTTACAACCAACTAAAAGGTTGATTTTTTTTTTTTTTTCCCCCCACATTTAGGTGTAACAAGACCTGTTTGTAAAGTAAAGGTAATTATGTGTCCTGCTTAAGATATTTCACATTACAAGCCGACTTCCAGGAGCTATCTTGCCTGTAAGTAGGGGGATACCTGCTTGGTTGTTTTTGGTCTTATTCACATTTTACCAATTATCATAATATTTTAAATTTTTAAGTTTTCTTCCATTGTACTGAAATACATAGTTGAAATGCAATGTATTTTTAGTGTCCTTGGTCTTTAGCATCCTTTCCCACTTTTTATCCTGCTGTCTTTAAGACTGCTGTGCTCAATACATCCCACCATTTCCCTTTTATATTGACTTCAAAGCCATTACAAAGTATTGCATTACAGAGAGAGCAGTCTAACTTATTGCCTTAAACCCCTTTCTCACTTCAGTAGATAAAATGAAAAAGGAGTTCACAGGTAAATCTGCCCCCTCAAAGGTAAATGAGATTTTAAATGTCACAATGCTTCAGGATTGCATGTTCTCCCCAAGAAATGTTCTTGTGACTTTAAATTGCCCATGGTTTGTGCGATTGTTTTGTGATGGGCTGGCATCTCGTCCTGGGCTTCAGACCACCATGACTCAGCGTTTGACAAGCAGTTAGTGTTAATAGATAGAATTCTGAAGTACAAAGAATAATCCCTCCATTAACATAATAATAATATCCGTACTTGCTGCAATAATCAAACTATTGACACCATATTTTGGTATAAAATTTAAATTATTACATTTTTTAAAACCCAGCACTGGATTTAACTTTTTTAGGAGTACTTCACCTGATAATTGTGTTTGAGAGTTATAGGGTTATGCAAAAGGTATAAAGACAATTTTTTTGTTTTTTTATAGATATGGCATCTATGAAAACAGTTTTTTTACAGTTCAGTTTTGAGTATCGTGGGGAATCAGTGGTAACAGCTTTCCTCCAACTGTAAGAAGTGCAAATGGGCTTGGCTGCTTAAGCCATCTGACTGAAGTAACAGCTGTGGCTCTGCTGAGATTAACATTCCCATTCCCTGAAAGATGTATTGTGCAATTACGATTAATCATGCTCAAGAATCCCACTGTCTGAGAATATCCCTGCTTCTGTGTTGTCATTCCTCTGAGATTTATATATAAATATCCTCTCCTCCATTTAGCATTGCTCAAGCACTCCCTCCATACCTATTTTCTGAAGCTTCTGTCAGTGCTACCAGTGTGAACCAGAAAATAAAGTAAATGGAATGCGTGATGGGAAAATGTAGTGGGAATACAGTGAAGTGAGCCTTTAAGATATAATCTTTTGTTTTAGTCTGTTTATATTAGTATTTTAGTGTAGACTCACATCACTGTATAGCAGGCAGCCAGTGATGAAACAAATTATGTGCTGCTGTTAAATCATTTAACTTTGTATTAACTAATTTTAAAATAGAATAATGGTTGCTGTGAAGTGCTGCTGAGTCAATTTCAACTTAATTACAACAAAAATTTGTGGCTTCACAATGTTCTGTCTTTTGTTTGACAACTCAGGGTTGAAATCCTAATATTAGGAAATGTGCTGTAAATAAATCTTTACCTAATAAATGCTGTGTAGTTTTGTAGCCAAATGGGAAATGATGCCAGAATAGGCTCCAAACCTCCTTGACCCCATCCCAGATTCAGCAGTTAATGATAATGTAAATGATGGATGTGTTCCTGAGATGAAAAATGTATCTATAGTAATATGATCACATCTTTCTTGGTGTGTGTTTGCAAGGTGTATGTAAGGTGGTGTACAGCTGGGATGCAACCCCTCATGAAAAGCATGTCATCTCCATAGAATCATTATGCTCTTGCAATCTAATGAAAATGTAAATATTATAGTGCAATTAACAAATGAACAACTTGTAGTGCATTCACAATTTTCAGCTATTTGGTCAACTTTTGCTTGGAATGCAATATATAACTCTTATAAATAAAACCTGCTACCAGTCTAACCTGTACTGCTAACCTGTAAAATCACTAATCTCCAGTCCAAAGTCCACCTTTGTGCCGAATGTGGTTGTACTTATGATATAACAAGTACTAGTCTTTAAAATCCTACAACCAAGTTTCATGTATTTTCTGGTTTCATAGTCTTACCATAAAATAAAAATATATTGGGCACATCTGGCAAAATCACAAATGAGTTTCCACTGAGTTGGAGTGCTTGAATTCCTTTTTGCCTTGGACTATGACAGACGTGTTTTTCCTCTTTCAATTTTGTGTTTTCATTATCATACACACAGTATCTTTGCCTGAAAGTTCTGCTATGCCTGATCTCTTTCTGTCTTCATATGTTAATTATATTTTTAAAAAATTTGCTCAACAGTAGCACAGAACTCAACTGGGTCATGAAAACGCAACAAGGTAACAACTGACATACTGAGAAAGTACAAATACATACAGGCACATAGTACAACTATGACACAAGAAATTATAGTATTTATCAGGGATAGACATAAACCTAAGAAAATCCAGTGACCTCATCTTACACTTGAGTTAAACATGTATTTGTGATGGAAGCTTATTGCATGGGTCAGCAGGATGACAGCAAAGACTGAAAATGTACTGAAAGAAAAAAATCTTTATTAAAAAACATTTCAAAAAGGCATTACTGTGCCTCTATTTTTAAATGTAATGGAAGAAAAGTGAACTTGACTAATCCAGTCCCTTTTCAGCATTAAATGCACCGTTTTCTCTAGCATCACCAATTTTTTTCATTATTTTTAAGAATATTAAAATCCTCTTTCTCAATTACGTTGACATTCAAGACTAATTTTAAGCTACATTTTGTCTTACCTTTCTTGATCGTAACCAATGAATGTCAGTATTTCTGGAGTTTTATCTTACATAGAATTTTACTTAAACATACAGAGATTAAATAAGGCACCACAGTGGTATGATGGGTAATGCTGTTGCCTAACAGGTCCTCCACTATGGGTTAAAATCTTGTTCAGTCTGTGTGGAGTTAACACATTCTTCCTGTATTCATGTGCTCTGGTTTC
Source organism: Arapaima gigas (assembly GCA_900497675.1). Taxonomy (NCBI): domain Eukaryota; kingdom Metazoa; phylum Chordata; class Actinopteri; order Osteoglossiformes; family Osteoglossidae; genus Arapaima; species Arapaima gigas. The sequence continues at coordinate 229,899 of UFQX01000002.1, read as the reverse complement.
ATCCCACAGTCCAAAACCACATGTCTAAAGTGAATTGTTGACTCAGAATTGTACTTTGTGTGTGTGTGTGTGTGTGTGTGTGTGTGTGTGTGTGTGTGTGTCAATGAGTGAGTATGTGAGATTGGCCTACCATGGGCTAGTGTCCTGTCCAGGATATCCCCTGCTTCATGTATGTGTTTCTCCAGTTGGTTCTGGATCACTGCAACACAGCACTATTGAAGCAGAAGATGAAAATGGGGAGGGGGGGTTGTAAAGTGTAAAGTGTAATGTGGGCAGGAAATGTAATGTTCAACTGTACATTAACCTCACTTCAAAGTTATTTAAAAAAATAAAATTCCATGTCGCCCACACTGATGTAATTTTGTATTGTAGGTAAATACATGATAAGTGTATACTATTTCAGCATTCATTTATTTGGGAATATTAAGCAATATTTCAATAGTTTTTCTTTTTTATATCATTTTTATACAAAATAAAATCACTGTAATTACCTGCAATCAGCTGCATGTCAACATCTAGGGAGCTGGAAGGGGGAAGAAAGGGGAAGAAGAGATACATATTACAGCGCATAGTAACAGCAGCCCAAATTGCAACCATTAAGTTGACTTTACAAATAGAATGCTTTGTCTTTATAATTAAAGAATTCGATGTTAATCACTGATCTATTTATTCTAAGAATTACAAGGAAAATAGTGTATTGTGAATCTGCTATTCAAACTCCTCGTTCTCACTATGGTGCTGTAAATCTATAACAGCAGTCCACATATGCCCATAATGGACTGTTGCAATATCAAATAAAACATTAATATTCATCAATGAACAAAACAAATGCCAGGAATTTCAAAGCAGAGAACCTGAGATATCCTCAGTTTCATGAGCATGATAAACTGTTACTGTGCATATATGAAGAGATGCAAAACCACAGCTGTCACCTTGGCTAAGTGACCTTCTATAAGGTCGGATTAAGCTCTTAAATTTTTACACCTAGTTCTCTGAGAGGTTCTGTAACAATATAAAAAAACAAAAAAGGAATTTCTTCTGTGTGCCCGCAGTTACTGGCGATACTTCACTTTCTGTGTGAATTACAAAACAAAGCACTTCTTAGAGGTTTCTGCCGTTGGACATGTTGCTGCAGTTGCCTTGCACAGAAAATGCTGCAACTCATAAATTCTACAGTTTCTATGAGTCAAAACCCAGTTTTCATTTGGGTCGGGAGATCAGGTTCCAGTGGATGTTTAGGTTTATTTTGTTTTATTAGTAATAGCCCACTAACAATTTCCCCTTCTTTGTATTCCAGAAAATTCTGTGTGAGTCTGATAACAGCAGCATTTGCTCATGTCTGCCAACTACTTTTTCCTCACACTAGATGGACAGCAACACTTACAGGTCAAGCAGCACTGATATTTTTTTGTTTACATTTCATCTGCAACATTAACCACCGTTGTTATTCTTAATACATTTATTTTACATCTTAGGAGAGCAATCCACATCTAAAACTGTACATGTAGAGTTAGAAGTTGAAACACCACTCCACGGAACACTTTCCTCTGAGCCTGGGTTAAATCCACAGCAGAAACACAATGAAACTGTGAAGAAACCAAGTAAGATTGATTCACCCTGGTGCTGAAGTCTCATGTAAATGATGCACAAAGTACATGAACATGAGGAATAAAATGAAATCATCACACGTATTGAAGGAACCACAAAGTACTTTGTTGTGGAGCAGTGTTTGACACAAAAGAAAAGAAAAATAATGAATGAGACTGCTTATTATTTTAAAAATAATTGATGTGCGGGCTGAAATGAAAGACGAGGGCAACTTGGCATGTTGTGTTACATTTACAGTCCCATTATTTATCCTGTTTTACAGGCGTGACTACGAGAATATTTGTGCATAGCTCCATTAAGTACTGTTCCTATTTGATGCCGAGCCGTTGCTATAGCGCTGTACTGCGTGCTAATATACAGTAACCAGGGTTTGCGTGCAGCTTCACATTTGCGCGTCTCTGAGGCTCAACTGTGGAAACCGGCTTGACGTCAGGCTGCCGACGGCTGCGGAGCCGCAGAACTGACGGAGGACGGAGACGCGGAGAGAGAGGGAGACAGCGCGAGAGAAAGACCGACAGGCAGTCAGACAGACAGACAGCCAGGCAGGGAGCGGAGCGTCGCGTCGCTCGCCGCCATTTTGAATCATCCTCCTCCGCACCGCTTCACAGGAGCGCTGACCACCCTGGCGAGAAGGAGCGGCGCACGGTGTCGGAAGACATGGTTTCTCCACTGTACACACAGCCCGCCTTCATAGTCGGGCTGCTTTCTGTGCTGCTGTGTGGAGCGGAGGCAGCCAGAGGTAAGTAAAAAAGAAACATTGAGGCGCTTTGATTTTTCTGTGCTGGCGAATTCCGACATGAGGAGCATCCTCGCCCTTTCTTGACTGGACGTGTAATACCAATATACCAATATAATAAATACAGTAGATATTTAGTCGTGTATATATGTTTTTATATTCATATACTTATGTTATACATAGACATGCTGGCTGTGAGCAGTGGTCGCCCGTTCCCCCTGCGGTGTAACCTGTCAGCGGTGTGTTTTCCTGACACCCAGTAATGCGGCAGCTCTGTCCGGGCGCCGCAGTGGAAGTCGCGGGCTGCGTGCGCCGTTGTGCGCGGCTCCGCTACCTGAGCGCCGAGGTGCGCATTGCAGATCTGCCGCTCCCCTCACCACACACACACACACACACACACACACACACACACAGCGTGTATCCCTGTCGCCAGTTTGGAAAACTGTGATTTTTATAACGGAGGTTAAACATGTAATCATGTAATCCACCCGAATGTGAAAGGAATGTTGGGGAAAAGCAGGGGGTCCCGGTGCGGTTTCGGCGGAGGATGGGGGTGCGGCGTCGGCCCCTCTTGTTTACAGCACCGGCTGCATGTTCACCGCAATATTTACAGTGTCACAGTGAGATCTTCTGCACAGCGCCGCGCACAACTGTAAACGTAGTCAGCCAGCGAGGGGCTCTTTTTAAATACACTACTGTACTGGATATATGTAGATTCTGGGTTCACTTGTCACACTGATGTTTTATTAATTGACAGTTTTTTATTATGAGGATGCACGTGCTCTAGGTCAGTTAGGTGATAATGTGAAGATGGGGTCATGTGCGGGATCCAAGGAAAAAGGGCATCGAAACGTTTTTGGAGATCATTCAGACTCAGAGGGAATTGTGCCACCAGCACCTTGAATACCATTTAGCTGCCCTTTGAGAACATGGGGCTTTTATCTTTCATTTTGTATTGGCCAGTTTACCAAAGCAGAATTTATGTGTTCTGCAAGTTATTAGTATTTTTGGATTTTTATATTAACACAACTTTTTTGTCATCTTATTTTTACTGTTGTATGAAACTGCCAGCAACTGGACATGTTCTGAACATGAGTAGCAAAAAAGGTTCATTTGTTAAATTAGAAAAAATAAGTGACAGCTTATTAATTTTTGCATGCTAATAAATGTTTAAATATCTTCACATATGTGCCCCAGTGTGAAAATGTTGATGTTCCCAACTCTGACTTTACCATTTTTACTTGAAAATGCTCAATAGGTTGCATTCAGTGTTGTTTAAAAACGCGAGACAATACATTTACTGAAAATACTTTATGTGCCTCTAATGAAATAATGGCCACTTTACCTTTATGATTAGATAGCATGTAGAAGTGTATTCAGTATTTGTGCAACAGTTTTCTTACAGAATTTCATGTGTATTTATAGCTTATATTTATAGCTTCTTGAAATGCCTTTTAAATACTAATTTTGTGGCTTTTCAGCTGAAAAGACACCATGGCATACTTTACAATGGAAGCAAAATGAACAGGCAATCTTTATAGTTATAGGGTGTACAGTCCACTTCATCATAACATATCATGATAATGAATCACACCACATAAAATACAGTCTTTCACAGCTGATTTGCAAGGGTTCTGAGATAATTTCTGCATAAAACCATTTTGGCTGCCTACAGTCTTCTGCATTTCTTTAAAATGTATTTTCTATGTATCTTACAATAGATTAGATACAATTAATTATAATAAAAATAAAAATGTAAATAAGTTATAATAAATATTACTGCTTATAACATTATGTATCAATAATATAATAAAATATATATCTCCTCCCTTTTGGTGATGGTGGTCCACCCATTACATCAACATGATCTTACAGACTATACAAGATATAGATTAACACCTGGCTTAAAAGAAAAAATGCTGAGAGGTCTTAGCCCACCTGACTTGAGTGATTCATACAGCAGCCCTTAAGTGCTTAATGTAAAGTAACAGTAATTGAATCCACAACTCAATCAAGTTTAATAAATTAGTTTAAATCTAATCTGGAGCCAAAAACTGCAAATACAGATGGAAAAGTAGCAAAAGAACTAGTTTTGGCTTTTCATTCTGTGTACTTTTCTTCTGTGAACGTTGTAAGTGAACAATTGCACAGTAAGAATAAGAAATACTTTTGTGCTTATTTCTATAAGCATTTAATGGATCATTGATTTTTTAAGTTGAAAAACTGGGGCATGAATGACTAATTATGACCTTATTTACTTAAAAAAAGATGCATTGATCAAACCTAGTGTAGACTCAGGTTTTGCATAATTGCTACATTTATCCATGAAACAATGACTGAAACCACAAATTTTTAAACATGCACTCAAGTACCAGTGCCATAAATTTTGTCCTCACGTATGTACATTTGGATCCAAAAATTGTCTAATGTTTTGATAATGGCATTGCCAGTTTGTTTGTGTTATATTTAACAACAACAACAACAATAACGGTGGTGATGATGATGATGATGATGATGATGCACAGGGTGTGCCCTGACTAACCTGGGGCCCAGGTGTTCCAGCTCAGGCTGTGAACCATCACGACCCTGACAAGGATAAGAGATTTATTAAAGTCATTGTGTATGGTTCAGTGTTGTTTGTTTTGTTAGTCTGTGAGTAAGATGTCTGTGCTGTTTTGCAGAACTTTAAAACAATGCAAAACAAAGTGTGCCAACAAAAGCTGACCACTAACTGTCAGATGGGATGCCAACCTATCTTGGGGTACATGTGTGCTCAGACAGAGGCAGACAGTAAACATACACACCATCCAGGCAGTTTACCATGTCCACCACTGGAGCTACAGTTTAAAATGTTGTGAATATGTGGAGAAAAAGCAAACGCCTCTTTGTCAGCTTTTTCAGTTTTAGTCCAGTCAGGATGTCCACTGGATAGCATAGTTAACAGTGCAGTATTATTATTCGTCATCATGCCTTTGTCTGACATGACTTACATTGTTGGTTAGTACAAAGCAGAGGTGCTTACAAGGTCACAAGATAACAGTCAGATGATGACAATCTTGCATGATTCCAGGATTATCTGGGACAATCCAGTTAACACAAGACTGCACTAGACTGGGCACATTTAGAGGGTTAGGGTAGGACTAGCTTTAGGGCTAAGCTGTTCCTGATTAAGGTGATGTGGAGCCGGTGTGCAGTGGGTGTATACTGTGTGGGGCCAGGTTTGCCCTTGAAGGGGATGAAAAGTGTAAGATATATATTTGTATACAATTATTTAATGTCTTGTTGCTGTGCTAGTATTCCTTCCTGATGCAGTAGAATGATGGTAGGTAAACCCAAAAAGGAATCTGCGCAAAGCATATTAATGGAAGTAAAATGACTGCATTATAGATGAAAATGCTGCAGCACTGAGTTTATAAGCTTTTTGTATGGAAAAGGATATGTATTTCCAAAGGCCATTGTCGTGATTTTTTTTTTCTTCTTTTTACGTGACCTTGTGAGGAATGAGTGTATATCAAAAAGCAAAGCAGTAATAAAATCAGTACAACTTTGCCGTTGTTTTCAAGGTCATAATTATGAATATTTGCAAATATTCTGTGTACAGAACAAGAAGCTGGTACAAGCTGTTGCTGGGCAACTACAAATCTTTTTTTCTTTTCCTTGATAATACTCATAGTCATAATGGTAATATAAAACATCACAATTTAAATGCATGCATGGACAATAATTTGAAGACTATAATAAGGCTTTCAATATTACTGTTTTTCCTGCCTGAAAAAAAAAACACCTTTTTAGTTAAAGTATTTTTTCCCTTTAGTTTGATGTAAACTTTGTTCTCATTGTTACGTTGCTTCATGTCAGCTGGAGACAAGCTTAGGAGAAGAATATAAGAACAAGCAAATCTGTTGCCAGTTTATTTCACTCAGGTTACAAACACTATACTATTTCATCTTATCTCCATCTATGAAGTTCAGTTTCCGCCCATTTGAATGTTTGTTCTTTATGCATGGCTTTGTTTTTCAAACAAAAGACTTGAAATTTGGCACACTGCTACTTCTTACCCTAAGTGATGTTTTTTTTTAGTCAATTTCAGTAAACTTCAAAAGGGCTAGTTACTATTTAGAAAGTGACAGTGCGTGGAAAAACTATGGATGGCACACAGTGTAAAGTCACACTGACAGGTTTTCTTGCTATACACATGAGCACAGTGTTGGACTCTACACACTACAAACAAAATGCATGGTCTCACTCAAGCACACCAGTGGGAAGGTAATAAAGTTTGATGTATAATGATGTGTAATTTATTACTGTCTGGATGCAGCACACACTTTACCTACACGCTGACACACTTTCTCACTGAAACACACACCAATGTACTAAGCTGCACAAGTTAAAGGATATAAAGTTTGTTTATATATAGCATGACATACACATCAGACCTTTTTATTTTCTATGTCCAAAAAGAATGTGTGCCCAAACATGTTCAACAGGGAGAGTGGGGAGGCTAAAATGAGTTTTAGTGTAATATTATACAGTTTTATAATATTTCATGTGTTATTACTATTTACATTTTCAACTCCGTTTAATGATAGCAGTTCAAATTTAATACAGTGTGTTACTGATTCATCCATTTATCCGTGCTCTCCAACTGGGGCTTGTAACTGCAGTTTGTGTGGTGCTGACCAGACTACTCTGTGCCCACCATTACCATTCCAGCTCTCTCTGAGGGTTCCAAGTCACCTCCATATCAGCAGGGAAATCCCTTGATCGTAGGTGAGGACAGAAACAAGTTAAATGGGAAGCTTTGCCTGAGGAGCAGGCGTGTGTGGTGGGTCACCTGCATTTTGTGGTGGAAGCTCTGCTAGATTTGGCTCTCATACTGGAGTTTCTGGTCTCATGCAGAGAAGGTGATGAAAGCTGCAGAATATGCAGCATGTTTAACCATCGTGGCTATGCTGTCTGCTGTCTTTCCCACTATGCCACCTGCTCCAGATTTACATCTTTAAGCTGTTCTTCCAGTAAGTAAGTAAACATGCATCAGCACGCAGCTTGTTCAAGGCATTGAAACTGGGGGTGGGTTGTAGTCCAGGTGGTACACCGTCTTGACAGTTTGCAGCTGAAAAAGAGTATGACTTGCAGCTGTGAAGTGTGAAGCTACTGGAAGTGATGTTTTAATTCTGGTTATTATTCTTCCTGCATTATTGCAGGTCATGATTTTTCACTTCTTGCTTCACTTTTCATATGTAAATTGTGTCTCAAGCTGAGAGCCTTTGGCAGGTAACACTCCACTGAATAAAAAATTCACTGATCTTGTTAAATTTGTTAAATTATTTACCTTTAGGTTTTTTGAGTAACATTGGAACGATTTACCTATCTATACAGTAGGGTGTTGTATCTTTATTAGTCAAGAGTAAGCACCTTTTTCATGAGTCTTCCAGCAGGAACAGGATACCTTCCTATAACCTTTCAATTGCAAGGCAGCAGCTCTAACCGATGTGTAACTGATGACTGTATAAATAATATACTTGAAAATACTTGAAAGTGGGCTCCTAGCTTCCTACAAGTTTAGTAAAGTTGTCACTTGGCTGTAGGCGAAATAAATTTATTCAGAAATCCCACATTACCGTGCATGTGCTCATCATAAGTGTGGGTTTTTGGCATTTCAGAAATTTGCCTACTTACTTTCTTTTACAGTTAACAAGCATAAACCTTGGATTGAGATGACATATCATGGAATTGTAACAGAAAATGACAATGAAGTGCTTCTGGATCCCCCACTGATAGCACTGGACAAAGATGCCCCGCTGCAGTACGCAGGTAAGGAAGGTGTTTCATTGTCCTCGCCACATGAAATAGTTCCTGATTCACGCTCATCTTGCTCCTTCACCCTCCTGCAAAGTGTTTCTTCTCTCATGTCTGACAGAGGGATGAATAGATAGGTCATCTGTTCATTAGAGGATGAGGTTCAGTTAGTGTGGTTCTCCAAATGTAATTTTCCATGAACAGCTAAATTTTTCTGTTTTCCTGGGTTTTGGCTTCTGTTCTCAAAATATCACTGATATGCATTGAATAAGTAAATATTTTACTCTGCTGGAATTAGTAAAACTATGTCTTCGGTTTGTTTTTCTACTTTACAGGGTGGAAATTAGTTTAATTGCTAAAATATTCCTTGTTTGTGACTACACTTGTGATGCCAGATTTTTTTAACATCGTGTAGACCTTCAGTAGTTGTACTTCAATATGTTGCATTTTGTGTGGCGTTAGGTCTTACAAATATCCAATATCTGTCCTGTGTTAAACTTTACCTTTAAGTGAAATTTCTTTCAGTGATAGATCAAGGTGTATTAATCGGAGTTGTCTGGCATGCAGTGTTGCAGGGTAAATCTATCCTTACTTTTAAGGCTTCAAAGTTACTTACAGCCTGTAAGAATTTTGCACTGAAAAATTGGCCTATGAATAAAATCAAAAATATAACAATAACAATAAAGGTCAAATTCCTTTTAAAATGCTGGTAATTGAAATCCAGTTTTCAACCTGTTTTCTTACTATACAATAGTCTTGCATATTGTGTATTCCAGTCTTTTGATGGGAAGTATTTAGTGCGAATAAAGTTTACAGTAGTTATCAGTACAATATGCCATTGAGAAAGAATTAATCAAAAATAGGTTGTATTTTTACAGTTTTTTTTCCTTACATGCAGACAAAATGTGTGGCTTTCTGGAGCTTATTGTGTGTTTCTGATGATGTGCTCTCACCACCATCTCAGCTCTGGTTCTAAAGAGCGAATTTCTATTTTAATGAGCACTGTGATCTATATGCCTGTTTAGCAGAGATGACTTGTTGCTTGTGAGCTCTAGTTTCATGGCTGAATGGTGAGTAGAACTAGTCAGGTGGTGAGATTTTGAACTTTGATTTGACACTAGAATAATATCCTACCCACCAGAATGTTATCAAATTTCATAAAACATAAACATCAGCGTAGATGAGTGTGTCTAAAATGGGTTTGTCAGTAACATTCAGTCTGCATATTTTATGAGGTATTATTACATTCTGATAAGGTCCATGCAAACCTGATCTTAAGCAAAGTGGTATTACAAGTGTATTTTACAGTGGTGTAGAGTATGGTAATATTTGTCGAGTTCAAAATCAAAATGTAAAAGCACAGAATAATGAGTGCTGTTTATGCAGTGCCAGGTTACATGTTCTTTATCACTAACCTTTAACCAATAAAATGTTTAAATGCAGTTCATTTTGTGACACAGTAATTGATTCCAGTTTCTACTTTTAGAATATGGAAAACATAGATATGGTTGCCACCTTAAAAAAGCGGTGTGAATTTCAGTATTTCACTTAACTGTTGTTGAATGTTGTAATTGTCATCACTTTTTGAACTTACTGGCACTCCTGTCTGTATTAAAAGGCAAGAGTTTAGTTTAGTGAGTTTAGTGCTGTACAAAAAATGGCCAGTGTTTAAAGTTAGAACCAACTTTGCATTCTTTCTCTTGTTATCACACTTTGGCATTGGATTTCATTAACTGGGCTGCTGTCGGTGGTCCTTAAAAATGCTTTTAATGTGGAAAAAAATACAGGTTAATAATGACCTAAAGGGTTTGTGCGCCTCAGCATGCAATAGGTAGACAGAAGTAATGAAGGCTATGAGAATGGCAGGCAAGAGAAAGTCAAGAAATCTGTACCAGATGTTAAGCACTAAAAAACATGGCAGCATTACCAGCTCTTACTACAAGTTCCATTGTGGGAACCCCCCCCCCCCCGATTTTTAGATAATTTTGAAAATTCCTATGGTTTCCTGAGCCTTCTTTATTAGCCAGCACTCACATTTAGCAAAGTTGCTACTCTTACCCTCGCCTAAAAATAAAAATTTTATACGTACTGCCATCAGTGCTATTCTCAAAGTCATGGGAAATACATGTTAGTTTAGTATGTCCAAATGTTTTGTGGTGCTGCTGATAATGCGTGAGGTTTATTATGAAACTTGAGCATAGTCTACACTATTTGGGAGTATGCAGATTGTTTTAATTATATTTTTTATAATGCTGTTATAAAAAATTGAGCAGTGTCTCTCACTGAGTATGAACCCTGCCGGAAAGTTTTCACTGCTTACTTTATATTTGTCCATGTCAGGGTTGTCATGAAGTTTTCATCATTGAAAATAAAGCTATTAATGACTGGCTATTTATCTATTTTTGCCTCTTTTTATTATACATTTGGACTTAAAAAGAAAAAAAATTCTAATTTCTCATATATATGATTTGCAGAAATGGCTTTTGTTTGTGGACATGTGCATAAAATCGTAAATCCACTTGTAGTTCTGTGTGTGTGTGTGTGTGTGTGTGTGTGTGTGTGTGTGTCTTTTTTGGCGAGAGACTGACCTCGGTTTATCTTTTCTCCCCTCTTGTAGAGAGTTTTGAGGTGACGGTAACCAAAGAAGGTGATGGGTTTTCTCTGCTACCTGTTATACAGTTGTGTTAACCCACTAACTCCAGGGCTTCTGCTGTACAAACTTATTTCTTGCTGTATAATCTGTTGGTCCCAGTTTTGGTTTGTTTTTTTTTTTGTTTTCCACCCAAAATTGTTTAAAAAGAAAACTGGATGAAAAAGGAAACTGTTAGAAATATCTCTGCCTGAGGGACCCATAGTATTTCTTTGTCATCATCAACATAAAGTCAAACCACCATCTTATTGCTCAAATTTTTTCATAATGCATATGTATTTGTAATATTCATATTTCCTGTTACAAGCCTAATGTTTTTTTTTTTGTTTTTAATTCTCTTTAAAATGTGTGAAATTTAATCCTGAATTATTATTTATATCTCCAAACATTCTCTTTAAAGGTTTGGTCAATTAAATAATCAGCAATGATAGATAATGAATGGCTTTAGCTGGTAAAAATCCACATATTAACAATGGGATTTTACTTCATGTTAAGAGAATGACTTTAATTAATGGGTTAAACATTAATACCTTATTAATTTGTGTGACACAGCAGGTACAACCAGGCTCCCTGACTTGTACAGAGTGTGTTGTTCTCAGCCTCAGTCCTACTGGACCACTATGCGTACTTGGTTTTTTTTTTTAACTGAACTCAGCAAAATTAAGTGCAATTAAGTGCATCTTTTGCAATTCCACTGATGCTCATATGACACTTAAATCTATTATAACACATTTAATACAGGCCATACTCTCAAGATGACAAAAGTGGTTGATGGTTTGGACTTTGAGCTACTTGATATTTCTAACCTTGGTTCTCATCCAGTGCTTTGCTTGATCACTTATTTTATTGTTAAAGTTCTGTTATTTGGTTCTTTTACAGTTGTGGAAGTGCAGAAAACATTGCACAGGAAGACTTTCCTTTAAAATTTTTATTAAAATTATATCTTTGTACTTGGATTGAAATGCTGTATAATTTTGAACAATTTTGACAGTAAAATATCCCAGTATATTATACAACACTGGCAGAATGGAGGAGATACTAGTGGCTTTAATTCTTAACACGTTTTTATTGAAAAAATGAGCTAGTAGCTCTATTTAGGTACATAAATGATATTTCTGTTCACACAAATGAAGAATTACTTTGAATATCCACTACTTGATGTATAAATTTAGTTTAATCCTGAGGACTCCTGTGAAATGCCTGTCCACATTTTTCTGTTTTACCTGCATGACTGGATGCAATATGCATAAGTGGCTTGAAAAGAGAGCTGCTTTGTTGAACTAACCTCCCCATGTTGCGCTTCCCTGTCTCCACCCATTCCTCAGTATGACGCTTCTTCTGGTCTTTCTCGCAGCGTCACAGACACATGCGTTCCATTCGAATTCTTTTGATTGTTTTTTTTATTAAAAAACTTCTGTATATCAATCTTTTATAATGACAGTTTTAATATTGGGATATGGGAGGGGTCACGTTGCTTTTTTTCTTCTGTTGCCATGTTCAGGTGAAATTTGCGGCTTCAAGATTCATGGGCAGGATGTCCCCTTTGAGGCAGTGTTGTTGGACAAGTCCACAGGGGAGGGAGTGATTCAGGCCAAAGAGAAGCTGGACTGTGAACTGCAGAAGGAGCACACCTTCACCATCCAGGCATATGATTGTGGGGAAGGGCCCAATGGAACCAACCTGAAGAAGTCCCACAAGTAGGCCTACTTCTTAGGGAGACTCTGTGTCTTTCATACCTATGTATTTGCATAATGAAATAATCCTTTTTAAGTTACATAAATGACTTTCTTTTATCTTCATGTTTTTACACTACGTATGTCCTGTACTAAAATATAAAACTTGAATTATATTGTTTTTCTTGTCAAAAAAGTTACTTTCATTAGAACTGAAGGATAATGAAACTCTTGCCAGTACTTTTTAAAGCCATTAAAGATGAATATGTATAAAAATATATTTTCCATAAAAGGTAGTCATTATGAATGAATAACAGTGACAGCTTTTTTCTCGAGGTACATCAAAAAAGAAGAAGAATTTTCTTTTTTATAGAAAACAAATTTAGTTGGAGTTGATTTCTGTATAGTGTCCGTCAACCTCCTTGACCTGCTTAGGAAACTAACAGTAAACTGAAACACAAAAACTACAAATAAATTACATTGACTGTGGTGACAGTAGATAATATAAAAATATTATCAGCAATCCACTGTTATTAAGAGCTATACAGGTCATAAACCAAACTTAACAAAAACTGATTTAATTATAAAGCGTTATTATACAGCTTCACATACTCTTTTTTAAAGTAATTTAGAATGTTTATTCCTTTTATCCAGCTCAATATTATTACTCGAGTAATTCAAGGTGGAATTTTGGTCATGATACGACTGGAGAGGAGGAAGATTTTGACCAACAACCATTTGTTTACAAGGCTGAATGCAGTATATACACTTGACTATGTATGAATTTCATAAAGTACTAAAACTAATGCTAAAAATAGTATAACTCTTGTACCCAAAAGAGTTCAGTGCTTTAGACATTTTTAGCAAATGATTTCCTGCATATTCAGTCAGAATGACCTAGAAAATACGACACAAAAGTTTTAATACACGTGAATATAGCTGTCAATTTGGTACTATAGAAGTTATGTAAAGAACCAAACTTGAGCACCAGTTTTGACCCTCTGTTACTTATCAACAGATAAAAAGTATTATTCATTACATTACCAAAATTAATTACATACAATAGTAAAATTTTCAGGAAATTATCAGTAAAGTGTTAGGTATCAGAACTGAAGCTCTGCTCCTAGTCCATATTGGTTAGAGGAAAGTATTCATGAAGCAATACACTGTAGTGATTTTTTTTTTTAAATAATATTGAAACTATGACTGTGCAACTCAAAATGATGAGAAACTGTGGTTAACTGCAAGTCTCTACTTGAAACTCTCCCGGACGACAGTTACTTTTGAAGGAATCATAGCCTGACTGCTTCTTTTATTGAATTGCAGCAGTTATATGACAATACACCACACACTGAAGGAACTGCAAAACTGAATAGTTTGTACAGAATCACTCTTAGGGCAGGTAACATTGCCTACTGAACCATTAGACTTAATACTGTAAGGCATTTTCTCCAAAATATATGTCTGCTGTTTAAATTGGACACTATCCTACTACTTTTAGGCTGAGTTCTAGTATACCACAGCATAAACTATGATTCACATGATTGGACTTAGTTACCCTTTCACAAGGATCCCAAGTAAGTTCACAAGTAATCAGCTTTCTTCAGTAGACTCTTGTTACTATTTACTTCTTTAGAAATAAAAAGCCTAAGGTCAAACTGGCCATTTTACAGAAAAGTAAAGCTAAAGAATGAACAAAGACATCAAACTTCTACAGTTATTATAAGACAAGACAAGAAAGCTGCAAATATCTGGCAATGTATTTGTCCTAATGCAAAAAAATCTTTGATAGAAACAGTACAGTCATATAACCAGCACTGAGAGCTTGGTGGAAAATCAGCAACAGTACTCAGTTCACACACTAATCTCCAATTTGCTACAATATGACTTCAAACATAATAAAAAGTTATTTTATATTTTTTAAATTTTAATTTAATTTTTTTACAGGTGACTTGTATTTCTGCAAATATGTCAGTATATTACAGTGGTAGGTCAGTTGTAACTGGTTTGGATGGTCATGTAAGAGTAATTTTTAGTTTTTGCTAATATACTGATATGTACAAAAGGTTATCGCTACAGAAAATAAAATGCAATGAAAACTGACGCAAAGCCTTTTCCCACTCTTTTGCAAATGCTTTATATATTTTTTCTTACTTCTTCATTGTTCTAAACAGTGTTTGAAATCTCTGCAGGGCAACTGTCCACATTCAAGTGAATGATGTCAACGAATATTCACCCGTGTTCAAGGAGGAATCATATAAGGCCACTGTAGTCGAAGCAAAGAAATACAACAACATCCTGAAGGTGGATGCTGTGGATGCAGACTGCTCCTTCCAGTACAGCCAGATCTGCAGCTATGAGATTGTAACGCCCAATGTTCCCTTTGCCATTAATAAGGATGGTAAGTTGCTAAAACTACACCTGATCTTAAGCAGAAAAATTTTCTTGTGTTTTAAATTGTTTCCAACTGTAATATTAAAATTAACAACTGCAATTAAGAAATACTGACACCTAGAATCTGAAAATAAATGAAAAACATCCTACTGCTGTAGGTGAAAAATATCTAGAACCTTATAAATTAAACATGAAAGGCTTCATTTTTTAATTTAACAAAAACTAGCTAAATACATTTGTAATTTATAACTGTATGATTCAATTATCGTGTGAATAGTAAGTAATTTGTGACAGTTCAGAAACTGGAATTGCCAACTTATAATTAACTGACCGAAATGAAAGACACTTGGAGAAGGGTTTATTGTGGGGACTGTTAGTATACACCATGAAAAAGTGTGTGTGTGTGTGTGTGTGTGTGTGTGTGTGTGTGGTGTATGTAATGGAGTTCTGCTAAAGGGTGTCTGATATAAAAAAAGCGATCTCTTCTATTGTGAAAACAAAAGATAACCTATCTCTTGGAAAAGAAAAGAAAAGAAAAATGGCACAGCCAAAAGAAATTCTGCTATTCATTACTAATTACTCTAATTTAATTAATTTAATGGACACATTAGTAATGTACACTAATTTACACTAAAAAAAGCACAAACAGAAGCAGGACATCAGTCTCTATATTTAAAACTATATAAAGGTATGTAAGCACACACAATACAATGATGCACAAAGCTAATTAGAAAGCAAACTCCTAAATGCCAGAAAGGAGGAAAGCTCCAACATCCTCCTTTTGTGTGTTGGTCTTTATTTCCACAAGTGGCAACTCATTCATGAACATGAGGAGAACATGCAAACTCCCCACACACTGAGCTGGATTTAAACCTTGATCCAAACACATAACTCAGGACCTGTTCCACCATTCCACCAGAATAAATCAACAAAGTACAATGAGAAAATTATACAAATTATGATAAGGAAAGAAGAAAAGAAGCACACCAAAAATTAGAATTTGAAGTATGGATTTCCAGTATTAGAATTTGGTGTTCTCCATGTTTGAAACAGATAGAAATTTTATGTTTAGTGAAAAATGATGAACTCCTTTGGCTCTGGAACACGTTGTCTATATTTTCCATTTAAAAAATTGCAGTCAAGTTCTTTTTATGAGTTTTCGTCACAAGCAGATCTCCATTAAAAAAATCACTTGTTACACAATAAATGCATATATGTGTGTCTCTTTCATATTTTATGTATATTATGTATTTTGTTTCCAAATTAGAATATTCATCAGTGGGCCTACATATTTCTTACAGCAATAAGTGGGCATCTAGTTTCAGTGAAAGCACTGAAATGACCACAAACTTAGACAAGCTGCTCCTCTTGTTTTCAAGGTTATCTTCAGAACACGGAAAAACTGAACCACAGCAAAGAGAGCACCTACAAGTTAGCGGTCACTGCGTACGACTGCGGCAAGAAACGTGCTTCTGAGGACGTCTTGGTCAAGATTAGTGTCAGTCCTGCATGCAAACCAGGCTGGCAAGGTAATCCTGCTGTCCACTTCACTTCCGACAAAGGCTCTTCAGTGTTCAGTAGCAACATCTGTCCCTTCATTATTATTTTCAGCAATAGGTATGACCTTTGAGGGACATATTTTAAAGTTTTCACCTAAATAGAGGCTCTTCAGGTTTTTTCTTAAATTAGGGTTAGAATTAGGGTTGTATCTTCTGCTATTAGCTAAAGAAAAAATTACCCACTTTAAAATGGTCTCCTGAAATAATGAAGATTAATAATTTGTCTGTTATAGTGCATTGTATCAGTAATGTAAAGCATGTCCTTTGGGAATAATACTTACAATGCTGCATTCCACTGAGACAGGATGGAGTAAACAGATGGAGTACGAGCCAAACACAGGACCTCTGCTGCTATTTCCCAGCATGCACTTGGAGCTCTGCGGGGAGCCTGTCAACTCCATTGAGACCAACATTCAGCTGGAAAACAAGAATATTGGAAAGGGTTGTGATAGAGACACGTACTCTGAGAAGTCGCGGCACATGCTGTGTGGTAAATGCTCTGGTTTAGTCACTTTAGAAAGACTTTAGCTCATGGTTTTACTTAAACAAGCATCTGCAGCTGTTAAACACAGTACTCTTTTCAGATAAGCATTTTAGGCCTTTATCCACAACAGTCTGTTGAATTTTGGCTATTGAAGATGCTTTGCAGGTCTTCAGTTATGAATTATGTTGCTTACATGTGGTATAAATCTGCTTTTAGGCACCAGCACAGGCACCGTGGAGCTGCTGCCGGCCCCCAGTATCTCAGCCAACTGGACCCTGGGTCTCTCCACTGCTAGTGACCATGACAGTGACCAGGTCTTTGAGTTTAATGGAACCCAAGCAATAAAGATCCCTGAAGGTGTGGTGAGCACCAGTCTGATGGAGCCATTCACCATCTCTGTGTGGATGCGACACACCGTGGGGTCCAAGGAGAAGGAAACCATCCTCTGCAACTCTGACAAGACAGGTATGCCCCACAGCACAGTGGCTGGCAGCTCCACAGGTATTACCCTCCTTACCAGGAAAATCTGTTCCCTTGTTCTGAAGTATTATCAGCCCAAATTGTTTCAAGACAGGAGACCTTTTTTGGCAGAAAAGCGAAATGAAAACCCACTTGTGATGCTGCATTGACTTTTCCAAAAAAGTGAGTTGTACTCAGAGAAACATACTGTAATGGTGGATTTACTTCAGTGTTACCTTTTATCACTCATCAGTAAATGGCTTTCCTTTTAATAGTCCTATTAACCTGAGAAATTGGTTGCCTGCTTTTGTCTTTTTGCCAGCAGAAATGAACCGACACCATTACTCACTGTATGTGCACAACTGCCACCTGGTATTCCTGCTGCGCCAAGACCCTGCAGAGGCAGAACGTGCCAAACCTGCAGAGTACCACTGGAAACTCAACCAGGTATGTCCTTGCGTCCCACACTCATCTCACATAAATTCACACCAGCATGATTGTCTCTCTGATCTCTGTTTGTACTCTCTGGACAGTCCAGGTTTAGTGGCAGGTGTTGCACTGTACATTAGTACTGAACTTGTGTGTTCTCTGTAAGGTGTGTGACAACGAGTGGCATCACTATGTGCTGAATGTCAACATTCCCACTGTTGCGCTCTATGTGGATGGAGTCACCTTTGACCCCTTCCTCGTGACAGAAGATTACCCTCTGCATACATCAAACATTGAAATGCAGCTCACTGTCGCGGCCTGCTGGCAAGGTATAAATACATTCCATAGTGTGAAAAAGAAATTTGTTGGGTAGGCTGTGCCCCAATTCCTGTGTTAGGCTTTAAGAGTGTCATACTTTGTTGTTGTAAATCACGATGCTCAATTACAGTGCTGTAGTGCTGTATGTGACTCTGATTTATATATAACTGGAGGAAAAATCTAGGTACAAACCATTTTAGACTAATCATGGGGAGGTATAAAGTGGAATAGAAATAGATGATGTTTCTAAGAAAACTGAAAATATAATGGTCTGCGGTAC
The DNA here is from genome assembly GCA_900497675.1 of Arapaima gigas. NCBI lineage: Eukaryota > Metazoa > Chordata > Actinopteri > Osteoglossiformes > Osteoglossidae > Arapaima > Arapaima gigas. The sequence continues at coordinate 211,510 of UFQX01000002.1, read as the reverse complement.
AAGAATAAATATCCCCAAGTTTTTTTTGTCTGTGTCATACTGTTGCCCAACATTGTGTTCCAGCAATGAACTTGCACACCAGCTCAATCTGTACCTGTTGTTTTCCCTTTTCAGACAATTCAGGACATGACACTGAGAATGAGACATTGTCTGACAATTTGACAGGTTAAGGCAACCTTTCCATATGTGCCCATAAATGCCGTTATATATTTGTATTAACCTTCCAGATGTGTTTCTAATCATTGTGCAGAGCATTTTAATGAAATTGATTTGCACAAGTATATCATACACATTTATTTTTAGCATTTTTTTAAATGCTTTATTATGTTTCTGATGCAGTCCTCCTTGCTTGCTAACCCTCTCCTGTGCATCCTTTGCTCTGAATAATAAGAATAAAAATATTTTTTTCTGTAAGGAATCAATGTGTGAATGCATATACAATTATGCTGTTTAGCACTTCAGTTAACGGTTCTACGTGCTGTCAGGAGTTAAACATATTTGTCATCTTCACTTGAATTATTGTCCAGGACTGAGTCTTAGTAACCTGCATTGAGTAAAAGTGTGACTGATGTGGTCAAATGTGCCTTTTCTATATCTGAACACAAATACTGTCAGTAATTCACTCCACATTTAAATGGATCACAGGGTTAAGTTTTTAAAAGCCTATATTGCACAGATCCTTGGTTATCTATTTGTGTATTTGAAATGTTTTGTTTGTAGTTTTCTTGTAGAAAATGGCTTTGCTGTAGTTTTTTTCTTTTTATCTAAGGATTATAAAACATTCAGTTATTATTATTCAGTTATTACCTTTGAGAAATATAATTGCACACTTGCAGTGTGTAACCATAAATAATGTTTTTATTAAAGACAATCATCTTCTCTGTTCAGCATGATGATATCACCCACTTTTTTTGTGCAGTTTATTACTTTTGACACTGCATGTGAGCTGAGGCCATGGATGCTCACCCATTGTTTCAGTGCAAGTCATGACAGTCCCAGTACTGGCATGCATGAACCCTGGTCATATGAGATGTGCATGTGCAAACTGCATGCTGGGCCTCCTGGTAGAGAAAATCTGTACTTTGTAAATGTCCTGATTCTGTATGTATCGCTCTTTTCGACTTGTAGGGGGCATTTCCCGTATGTCACAGTACTTTAAAGGGTACCTTGCTGGCCTGATGATCCGTGCTGGTAAACTGGAGGAGAAGAAGGTCATTGACTGCCTGTACACCTGCAAGGAAGGTCTGGATTTGCAGCTGCCAAAGGAAGCAATCACATCTATCAGAGTGAGTAGGAAGACAGCCTGATCATATTCATCTCGTGGCTGCAGCTACACGGGTCTGAAGCCCTGATTTGCACTATTGTGGGCTTCAGATTGTTAACACGTATCTTCCTTTCACAGGCACAGTTCAACCCCAGTCAGTCTTCTTTGACCTTAAAAAGTGATGAAATCGAGAACTTGAACAAGGCCATGCAGCACGTTTCCTATCTCAACTCTCGACAGTTTCCGACGCCTGGTATACGACGGCTTCGTGTCTCCACTGCTCTCAAGTGCGTGTCCTTAAGCACATAAACAAATTGATCTGTTTTACTTTACAGACATCAGAAATGTGGGGTGCTTCATTGTACTTCAGATCACAGCAGGTAGTGTAGCCCCCTGTCAAAATTAAGTGAAGACGGCGACATAAACCTTTACACACATAGTGCCATAATACAGAACGCTGCTGGAATGGCTTTATTTGAAGTAATGATAAAGCTATTTAGATTAAGTATATTTTGCAATAAATTATCGAGCTCTGAAATTGTGACCGTGGCTAAGCAACATGAAAACAGTAAAAGAGAAGAACATAAACTGTTGTCATTGTGTTCCTCACTGTCCATCTCCAAATATGGTCCCAGTTTAAAACTGTACAATTATATGACACTCTGTCACACAGGTGCGGCAATGAGGACAACTGTGTCTCGGTGCCAGATGCAGAGATGTATCTCATGGTGCTGCAACCAGAGGAACCCAAGATCAGCCTGAGCGGCATTGACCACTTTGCCCGCAGCGCTGTGGAGTTTGAGAGCGAAGAGGGTGTGACCTTGTTTCCAGAGCTCCGAATTGTTAGCACCATCACCCGTGAAGTGGAAGTGGAGGGGGAGGGGGAGGATGAAGGCAGGGATGACCCCACAGGTAATAGCAAATTCTAGTCCAGTAGAATGCTGAGCTCTGTTGGGAAATGGATCTAAAAACATTGTTTTTATGACATTTAAATTGTGAATGTGTTCTGCAGAACAGTGCAAATGATTACATGTATTTGCATATATGAAAGTTTTGATTCAAAAAGTAATAAAAAGTTCTGTCAAATAACACCATGGCTTCCTATTGCAGTGCAAGAGTCAATGTTGTCAGAGGAGGTTATGCACAACCTGGACAAGTGTGAGGTGACAGTGGTTGATGAGGAGCTGGACAGTGAACATGAGAGTCTGGAGGTGGATGTAGGTCAAGTGCACCAGTATAATCTCCAGATGAGCTCCTCCACCCTGGGAATGGTCATCACAGGTGAGAAAACCTCAGTGTGTGAGGAGGTAGAGGTTCAGTCTCTAACACGCACTGGAATACATACAGCAGCTGTATGTGCTGTAAACAATAAACTTTTTAGTAAACAATTACTTTTTAAAATGCGATTTTTTTATAATTATCTTCTTTTGTAAGGTGTCAACACAATGACCAATTATGAGCAGGTTTTACACCTGATCCGCTACAAAAACTGGCACACCGAGGCTCTGTTTGAGAGGAAATTTCAGTTGGTTTGTTCAGAGCTCAGTGGGCGGTACGTGAGCAACCATTTCAAAGCCCAGGTATGACACCCCTGATTCATACTACTTTGAAATACTGCATAGACAGTAGAACATGTTTACTTAAAAAGGACTAACATTTAAACAGTGTAAAACAAAAATGTTAAATATCAAAACACATCCAGGAACATATTTTGAAGAACTTTGAGAAACTGCAGCTGTCAACTGTCGTGGGGCAACAGCATCTGTGGTAGCCCAGCCCATCTGGATTTTTCTAAATTTGTGTGATTTTTTTTTTCTTTGGTTCATCAGTATTGCTTCAGTTGTTATGTTTTTGACACATTTGTCTGCCTGTGTGTTGTTGCAGGTCAGTGTGATTCACACAGCCAATCCAGCAGAGCACGCCAATGCAATGGTCCAGCCACAATTTAAACGTCCAGTGCAGCACGCATCCATGGATCTGCCTGGGCACAACCTAGCCAATGCACCCCAGGCATCAGGTACCCCTTATGGTCTCACTTTTTTAACTGTGAATTTTAACATTTTTATCAGACTGACTTTACAATGAACAAACTTTAAAAAACACATCTTTACTTCTGGTTCTGCACACTTCCCTACTCAGTGGTGCCCAGCGCTGCCACCATTGTCATTGTGGTGTGCGTCAGCTTCCTGGTGTTCATGATCATCGTGGGTGTATTCCGCATCCGCTCTGCTCATCAGAACGCCATACGAGACCAGGAGAATTGTAAGGAGAACGAAATGGACTGGGATGACTCAGCTCTCACTATCACAGTCAACCCCATGGAGGTACAGCGAGGTGCTTGTAGGTCTAATATTTCCACCAGTGTCTGACTTCCTCAGGGCAACCTATCTCATCTTGCTTCCTGCACAGACGTACGAGGATCAGCACAGCAGTGAGGAAGACGAAGAGCAGGGTGATGAGGCTGAGGACTGTGAGGAGGAAGATGAGATAACAAGTGTGGAGTCTGGAAGTAGTGAGGACGAGGAAGGTGGTGAGCAAGAGGACCAACAGGGTGTGAACCGACAGCAGCAGCTGGAATGGGACGACTCCACACTGACTTATTAACACCATATGCATGCAGATTCAGACTTGAGCCAGTACAGAATGAAAAAAAAAAATCTGTGAATCCAGACACACACACACACACGCACACATGCACGCATGCACATGCATACACACATCCAAGGGGGTAATTCACTTTCATCTTACAACTCCCTAATTGCAGATCCATAGTGTGGAGAGCCATTCAAAGTAAAATAATCGCATACTTGGTGTTACTTGTGGCCAGTCTTGCTATTTCAGCTGAGCCCCTATTGGCCAAGGTTACTGTGTCATTGTTCTTGTAGTGGCATAAATTATAGTCATAGGCTGTTACTTTAACTTTTAATTGCTTCCATTTTTATACGCTTTTTAGTGAAGGGTAGAAACTTAAAATAGAAACAAATGATTATCATCCATAAAACAGCACATTTGAGGAAAATAGTAAGCATTTGGCATTTTTGATTTTATCCATTCTGCTTGTGTATGAAAAGCAAAATAGTTTGTTTGAAACTGCGTTTTAATTTTCTTTTTATTGCATGAAATTAATGGAAAAGTCAAACCTGTAGAGGAGGAAGCAACACTTAATATTATGTAAATAGAATAATTAATGTGGTAGCAACAACAGAGCAACTTCTGTGAAGAACTGTATACATGTTCCAAAATTAGACACTTCTGTCAGTCTTTTGTAAAACGTGAGCACTGGGAAGAGTAATAATATAACAAATTACTTAGACCTCAGTGGTCTTGCAAAAGTACTAAAGTCTCTGCTGTCGTGTGCCCTTAGGGTTTTTGTTTTGTTGTTCTGTCTGTATTTTAGTTAAAATCAAGCACTGCCTCCGTAAGGCTATACCTAGGGAATATACCATATTTTAAACATTGTCACGACAGAAGCAACACTAAACAAGCACAGAAAGCTGAGCTGATGTCAAGTAGATGGTCAGTCCAAGTCTTAACAAGATGGCCCAGTTGTAGCTACCACTGTTGGAACAGTTTTCAATTCAAGGGGACCATTTCCGACAACTAATGCTAGATTTTATTGTACATTAAATTGTACTATAGAGTTGTTTTGATATTTGTTTACATTTGGTAAACTTTTTTTTCCTTCTGATTATAGTATAAAAATTATACAGGTAGATAGACTCCAGACCGCCCTGACCCTGCTCAGGATTAAGCGGCTAACGATAATAGATAGATGGATGGATGGGAAGGTCTCTTTTTTCCTTTCAGTGTATATAAGTTTTTAAGGAATATTATTTTAGGATCATGAAGGTTCTCCTTATGTCATGTAATGACTATGTAATGCACATCAATTGATGTGAGGAATTTCTAACACATCCAGAAGTAAAATGGAGTATAGTTATATACTCATTTAGTTTAATTGTCAGCTAGAGGTTGCGAAAGAGTATGATGAAAGTACTTGCAACCATTTCAAGATGATAATTTCAAAGCGAGCACCTAACTAACAGAGTCGCACACTGGATTTATGGGCACGTTAGTTTTAGTGTTGAGGGATGGTCAGCTCTCATCTCCACTGCAGTGGAAAGAAACCCAGGGAAGATGAGGCCACCAGAAGAGCCCTGCTGATACTGCTGGGAGTGAGTGCCTTTTGCCTGTCACAGCACATTCATACAGCTAACAAAACAGCCACTGTGGCCACTACCATAATTTCACTTTTGCTTACTTTTTATTAACATGATGGATTTGATTTGTTAGAAATCTGAAAAAAAATCTTCATTGTAGTTATTTAAAAAGTGCCAGGTTTATCAGAGCAAAATGTTCTTGTTGTCCCTCCTACCTAGGTGTTCTGTGTGATTGTAAGCTAATCATATGTCATCTATAGATATTGTACTTAGATTAAATAATATTTTTTGAAATGGACTTACAGGATTTACTTTGTTATAATGTGGTATGTTGCTAGTATGGGTTATATATTTTTAAGGTGATTGGTGAGATCAATGAGCCTTTAAAGGTTCAAATTGCACCTTTCTACATTGCATTATAATGCCTCATTTAAGGATGACCAACACATTTTCAAGTGTGACAGGGTCAGTGGATGGCTGTTGTAGTACGAAACTGGAATAGGGAAGGGGGAAAGCAGAACGGCAACCTCTGAAACATTGTTAAACAGGTAATGATAGATGTACTTTGGTTTTCAAATAGTATATTGTACACATACGTCACATACTATTGCAGTTGCACCAGTAATTGTCTACTGTTTTATTATTGGTGTTGTTTTTTTTCTAGAAGTGAAAGGGAGTTGTTATAAAGACTGTTGGTTGCGAGTGTTTACTTCGTGAGGCGACCGCCACTTTTTTAACAACCAATCAGAAGTGTGCAGTTGTCATGAAGTGAATGCTTGCTACTGAAAGAAATAAAATATGAGGGAAATGTTTCCCCAAATTCTTGATTGTCTGTTATTTCTGTGCTTTTCTGTAGTTTTTGCCAGTTACTTGCATCAAATTCAGATTCTCCCAATTATTATACACAACTCCATTATTGTAAAAAACAAAAATTACTCTTTCATTTATCCCAACAATTCTGTGTTTTCAGGATAAGAAATCCTCCCAGACCATCAAAATATGAAACAAGTAGCCAAAGAAAATTGGAGCACGAAAGAGTTGAAGTTGAAATTAAAGTTCCTTTGAATTGTTTGAGCAATTGCTCATGAAAGTATGTCTACACCCTTACATACTTTGTATTTACCCTAAATTGATACAGTAAAAATTACCCAGTTATAAAAGGGGTAGAACAGTATAAGTATCTTATAGGATGCTTTGGACAAAAGCATCAGCTAAATGAAAAATAAATTTGTTATATGGCACATTTTCTGGATTATTAGTTGCATGTAACATGTATTTTACCAGTAGGACCACAATACACTGAATGGGTACCCCAGACCATGCATGCATTTGCATTCATAACCACTCCCTGTAGACTGATTAAAAATAAATCTTGCAACAACACTCAGATGGATGTTTGTTTTTTAACTGAGACACTGAAAAGAAAGGTATTGATGGTTTTGGTGATGTTAGCGAGGGCTTGGACCACCTTATTTGTAATTTGTGACAAACGCATACCATTTATGACTAAACTGCAACTTAATATAAAAATATGGCAAAACATGTTTGCCACATTTTTATGCTCTGGTTTGCTCTGGTTTAAGTGGTGATCACTCAAACTCTAGTTAATGTGTAAATCAATACCTGTATCGTTTCATCCAGAATAATGTCAAAATACAAGATTCCCAGTGTTTTTGTATTCAAATAACTTGAAAAAAACAAGCAGGTCCCATGCACTGTGGTAAAATGTTAAACATGGCACAAAACTAAAATTGTAAAACAGTAAAGCAGTGCAGGTTGGTGATACAAATTACCCTACAGGTCTTCACTGTTGATGATCAACTGGAAATTATGGTTCTTAGATTTCACAAATGCTCAAAATCATTTTATTTTGTGTGTGTGTGTGTGTGTGAGAGAGAGTGAAAGTATGTAGTCCAGGGTTGAACTCTGACTTAGACAAGCTGTTATGACAGTGATTATGTATATAAGCAGAACTGAAATATTTCAAAACAAACATAAAATGGGAAACTGGATTAAAAAAATACAACTTTATACATATATGACTTTAACATATATTACCAAGCATTTTTAATGTAAACAAGTACACTTTTGTGCTTGTTTATACAGCAGCAGTGATATACGTTTTAACCGAGAGGTAAGAACACTTTTCTCCACTGGAGGGAAGGCAAAAATTTTGAAGGCGCTTACTTCGTTCACCCCCAGTGTCACTCACATCTGTCATCTGTCAGTCTGAGTCCCACAGCCACCCAGTCGCGTTTCAGTAGGTCCGTGTTTGCTTTGCGAATGCTGATTGGTTTATATTAAGCAATGGTAGGCGGTGCTTGATGTGTCCCTCCCCCAGGGTGGGCCGTTCTGCAGGTTCCACTTTTGACTGCGTTCAGGATATGTACTGTACAGGTAAGAACGCTTCTTCCCCAGATGAAATAGAATGGATATTTTTATGCTTTTTTGCTCTTTGATTCTTTTCTTTATGGTAATTAAAACCCACATGTGGTTCTTGCTATCCAGACTGCGAACTGACTCGATGCTGCACTATGGCTTGGTCCACAGCGCGGTTCACCTCAGCAGGTCGCTGCCTCAAACACAGCGGCCCAAACTGTAAGTAGGAGAAAGACCTTTTCACTGGTTAACTCCCGTTACTACTAACATATATATATATATATATATATATATATATATATATATATATATATATATATATATATATAAACTTATTTCCCTTACAGTCGGATTCTCACACTTCTTTTTGGGACGATGCTCCTTGGTCCCCAGTTCTACGTTCTGACGAGGCAAGTAGAGAGACAAGGAAAGAAACGGTTTTCACTGCTATTTTTTTAAAGTATTTTCGTTGTATATACAGTACTGTGCAAACAACTTAGGCACTTTAGATGTTTCATAAAAATATTTCTTAGATTATTTTGCATCTTCTGCATTAGTGTCATTAGGAAAGAGTGTATTTTATATTTCCAAACATTCCTTTTGCAAAAAGTGAAATATTAGTGAGATTTTTGTATGTTGTTAAAGAAAAAGTAAGATAGTAATAGACCAGTTTCCACATTAAATAAATATAAGAAACAGGTGCTGATGGTTAATGACATGATGTGCAGATGAACCAAACTGATTCACTGAAACAAACAGCTGTAGAGGGAATAAAAACTGGGTTACAGACAACCAAACTAAAAAGGTGAGGATGCAGAAGAAGTGGCAGTTTAACCTACAAATCTTACCCCATGAGAAGAGTAAGCATAGGAACAACACAAAAGTGGTCATTCTGCATCAGCAAGATCTCTCCCAAGCAGACGTTTCACAGCCGATATATGTAGGGGGGGAAAAAAGTAGGTGCTCTGGTCCAGTGAGTCAATATTTGAAATATTTGGCTCCAACAGAAGGCAGTTTGTTCACCAAAAGACTGAAAGATATTACATGAATGAGTGTCTACAGGCAACAGTGAAGCATGGTGGAGGTTCTCTGCAGGTTTGAGGCTGTATTTCTGCAAATGGAATTGGCTATTTGGTCAAAATTATTGCCACCCTCCCCCTGCTGAGAAGTATAGGCAGATTCTTACCTATTGTGCAATACCATCAGGGAGGCTTCTGATCAGTCCAAAATTAATTCTGCAGCATGACAATGACCACAAACACACAGACAAAATCATAAAGAACTACCTTTAGCAAAAAGTAAAACAAGTAATCCTGCAACAAATGGTATAACCCTCCACAGAGCCTGGATATCAACATCATGGCGCAAATCTGGGAGTACATGGAAAGACAGAATGAAGTGAGGCAGTAAAAATCTGCAGAACAGTGGCAAGCTCTCCAAGATTCTTGGAATAGCCTATCAGCCGAGTAGCTTTAAAAAACCACGGGCAACTAAGAGAAATGATGGCATTTTAAAGGCAAAGGGCAGTTACACCAGGAAGTTTATTGATTAATTAAAAACTATTCATTATTTTTGTAACCATCCTTGCTTTGCACAAAGTGCCTAAGACTTTTGCACAATTGTTTGTTTGTTTGTGTGTGTGTTTTTAAATGTAATACTATACATATTGATTGATTGCAGGCCAAGGTCTTCCCGCTACTGTGCACAACCCCTTCTGGACAACCTGATCAGCTGCATTGTTCTGTCCTTCATGGCAATTGGTAAACACTGTACTGCAGCTCAGCTGTTCATTGAGAGAGCCACTGCTATTTAGGTGGCACAGCAATCCCAAACCAATCTGAAATCCATAGCATCATTTGTGGCTAAAGGAAGTGCATTTTTATAAATGATTAATGTCCAAGTAGAGTAATGTGTTGATTAGCAGTGTTCAAGTCCAGCTCAGGGTGTGTGGGGATTGCATGTTCTCCCTGTGTTTGCACCCCCTCAACACTAAAGTTCCCTTCCATGCCCTGGGAACCACATCAATGGTTGCAGTAAGTCAGCTTTGACCTGATGGCACTACCACTATAAAGGTTAAGGTTGCAAACCAGCTATTGGATTAAGTCTCAGGAGATGACCTCTTAGTAGTATCCTTAAGCAATGTATTCTTTTTTCCACTTGTCAAATACACTACTGTACACAGGATGAGTCAAAAGTCTGAAACCACCCAAATATTTTTTAAAATGCCTAATGTTGGACTAATCTAACAAAACCATTTTGCATTAGATAAGTGGGTTTATCTGTGCAGTATGTGTGAACATCCCCCCACCAGCTTGAATGTGGGCATCTTGAATTCAGCTCAATAGTGGAAAGGAGATTATGTGACGACTAACGTTAAAAATGTCAAAAAGACATTCAGTAATGAAGTCACTTTTTGATGTTATTATTGGTTGTGAAGTTTGACCCGTCACAATGCAGACTTCAAGAAACCATGTTGAGAATGATACAGGAATAAACAGACCGTTTCACAGAATGTGTGCAATGTGCTGTCCATTTTGAGCAATACTCAGCTGCAGATGTTATTCCTAGTCAGTTTGAGCACACTGAATAACTTATTTACCATTTGAAGGTATTCATGATTGAAGCATATGCTAGCATCCAAACAGAAGTTCTTCTGTATATAAATATATGTGTCAATTTGTATTCTATGTAACATATGTAAAATGTGTGCATGAAAAGCTGATATATAGATAAGAAATTCTTAGCCTTTTCCTTACTGTGGATTAATGTGTCCCTGACTCAGGTTTCACAATGATGCTCACCCTGATAGACCCGGTTCCTCAAAAACTCAAGGCAGCCTTCCACGTGTTTGGGGTGGTGTCCTTTGCTGAGGGGCTCTGTACTATCATTATGACTGCCACAGGTGCTCAGTGTGTAAGTGATGGAAGATCAGTCAGCCCAGGAAATCAATAGGGTAAAGCTGAACATTTCCTACTGCACTTTTAAGTTTATTCATTTTTTAAATCTTTTTCTAGGCAAAAACTACTCCAGAACTCTTCTATTTGTCCTACTTGTTAGCTTGGGGTTTTGTTCTGACAACAGGTATAACATCCATTCTTTGCTTTCATTGTTTACACTCAGTGTTTCATTGGCTCATTTAACACAGGGACACAATACCAACCAGCATTCATCTCTTTTTAGTTTTCTTCCTAGTGCTGGGAGGGTTCTGGATCGCAAATGTGTTATGCCCAGGGAGGATTTTGGACTGCTCTTCCAAAAGAGGTGTGTGTTATGAATCAGTTTCCAATTGTCCTTGTCTGTGGCATGTGTAACAGTGCAGAGGGTAAAAGAACCATTAATACTGTATGAGGTTTCCATGGCAATATCTTAGCAACAGGAAGCCAAGGAAACTGGTTGTTCAGCAGCTGCTTTGCAGTTAATAAAATATTGAAGTAGCACACCACAGTTTAATCCCAACCAACTAAACACAATTCTAACGGGTGTGATGAAGCCAAGGTTCATTGATTTATCACAAATATGTGTGGGATGAGAATTAATTTTTAAAAGGATCAAGCCATGTGGTGTTACTGCAGGGCTAACAGCTTCTTCATATTGTAACGTAAAGAAGTAATTTAAAACATTACACAATTTTACTTGCATGTATAACTATTTACATGGAAAATCTTTTGAAATAGTAATTATCTTTAGTATTGTGGAATCTATCAAACAACAATGTTCAAAATATCAGTACATTGCTGTATTGAAAGACCGATTAAGCTAAAGTCATGGAAAATATGAAATACGATTTTGGCTGACAATTTTGTGTCAGAGCCCACAAAATTGAGTTCACAAAAAAAAGACTAGAAAAACCTTGTATAGTTTGCAACCCAGGTAATGTTATCTTTTAAAGCATTTGAATTTTTTTGCACTATACTGTATTTCAGTTTCGCTGTGTGAGCATAAAAATGTTCGACTAAATACATGGATGGGGTGTTAAACTGAAAATGTACAATATATTTGTCATATTAATTTTAGTAACATTGTAAATCAGACTTCACTCTGCATAGAATACTTGTCTAAACATGTATCTGAGTTTGTCCAAAGTTCCTAGTTATAAGAAAAATACATAAAGTTGGAATTTTGAGGAAAGATTTGTTAAATTGCACTGCTTTGCAGTGTATTTTATTTGGACTAGGAAGACATGTGATTTAAATGTAAACACACCGATTAAGTTTCACAAGTCCAGTATCAAACTAATGTAGCAGTGAGTACAGCTGGGACATCGATGCATGTGTGCACACGTGTGTGTTGCTAGAAGAAAGCGACCAGGCACCAGCTAATGCACCACTGCTGTTACCACCCTACAGCTCTAAACCACTGCCCTTCACTCCTTACATGAACAAAGGCAAAATAAAAAATGTATTTATTTTAGGCTATTGAGGAATATCACATATTTTACTTTGCCTCATACTTACTTACACATCCATGAATACATCTCAGCATCATTTACTCAGAAGATTAATATTACATTTTCAGACAAACATTCTGATTTTCATTCATTATTATCCAGTGTAAGTATCATGTACTTACAGCCCTTCACATTTATTTCAAATTGCTTACCAGTGTGTGATGTTTAGGCTGTAAAATTTTAAACAAGCTGCTAGATTTAGATTTTGCTCAGGAAAAAAAAATATTTTTCTTATACTTTGTTACAAGAGCAATATTAAAACAAATGGCAAATTATATACATATATCAAATTAATTGTATATGTGTGAATCCCAGTTTACAGAATACAGAAGACACCTTTGGTATACAGAATGACTTTAGTTAACGCACAATTGATGCTGTAGTGTGATAAAAAGTCGACCTGACAAGACGGGGAGAAATAATCAGTTTGGGGATTTGGGTTTGAAAGTTCCTTGTCAGCCGTTGCTCACTCTGCTATGGAGGCCTCACTCAAACTATGAGTCAAACAGCTGCTCCTCTGCATCTTGCAGCACTTAGTGACAGGTTTCATTCACCACCCTTCTTGGGAAGTCTTCCTTTTCACCCCTGGTGTTGAATTCATTTGCGTTTTTTTTCTGGGGGAAACAATTACCCATAGCTCCCTTTGCCCCAGGACCCTATTTTGGTTATGGAGCCACTGGGGGCCTGCACAACTCATTCCTGAGCTATACACCGCAGCACATACTTGACTGTGTAAGCAAAAGCTGCAAATCCTACTATGACAAACAAATTTGCAACAGCACCACCTAGGAGTCCTTGGTTGCGATTAGCCTGCTGGAAGCCAGGTGGGTGACCAGCACCATCTGGCATAGGAGGGTGACCATTGAAGACTGGGAAACCGTTGTGAGCATTGTGTGTCTCCCCATCTGGAATCACATCTGGCAGTGGCAGCACACGTGACTGAGTGCTCAGGTCCTCTTGTAACTTCTGCTTCTGTCGGATCTCCTGAAAATGTCCAGAACAAGGGAGGTTATGAGAAGTCTACAGAAATAGATATAGTCTACGTGTAGAAATCTGCCAGACAATTATATCGGTGCTATTTTACACATGCAACAGGGTGCAAAGTTCTTTTCTCCAGCTCCACTGACCTCTCAGCTCAGGATTAACAGGATTAACCTCTGAAAAAGGTTAATAGGATACAAGAACTACATGCTCATTATCTGCCATTTTTGTCTCAGGTCACTGACCTGGACAGTGTATTAGAAATCATATTGTTGTAACATACTCTCCCTTGCAGTATGCACTCCTCACAGAAAGTATTGAAATCACATAGTGAGACCTTGCTTTTGAACCATTTAGGGATGCACTTCATTTGAATGGCTTGTTTTTAAAAGTAAACATAGGTGGCACTAGATAAAATAACCATTTTGTGACTGGAAGTTGATGGTGTATTTAAAGCTATATTTAAAAGATGTGTGGTAAAGGGTAATACTAACATTCACCACATCTGGGAAGAGCTCACAGAAAACTTTATCCTTAAGGTTGAATGCCCAGCTCTGAACTGCCAGTTGTCTTTTCTGCAAAAGAAAACAATAGCATTATTTTATAAGATGCAAAATTTACATTTGAAAGAAACAGCAAATACTTCAAGGTTAATAATAACATTTCTAATCAATTTTGTAAACATCCTTCTCAACACATGCCAGTGGAGTGAACAAGAATAATACTGTTGTCAGAGTTAAAAACAGGTATCGAACTAAATTAGAAGGTACGTATGTAGATGGAATTAAACAGAAAGAAAAGACAAAACTGAAAAGTTTTAATCTGACTACAGTAGACAATTGAAGATTGGGAAACTTTTGGAACTTTTACTGCTGAATCAACCTTTCTGTAAAACTGTCCTGGAAGGGGGCACCTTGAGCATGACGCACTTACAGTGATGTCTGAGGTTTCAATACTGCCCAGGGTGGGACCTTTCTCTACCATGAAGCTGAGGAGACCTGTGAGGATGGTGGAGACAGACCATGCTGGATTCCATGTGTCTGGATGGAAGTCAGTGATGGACAGGCACAGTCTGATGGTGGGGAAAAAGCAAAAGCAGAGCTGAACAGATAAGTACAATTACACAACTTCCTGTAACACCATCTTCGTGCCAGACTGAAAAATCTTAACTGCGTTTTTCTGCAAAAGCATGTTCATTCATTATTATCCAGTCTAAGTACCATGTACTTACAGCCTTTCACATTTTATTAATAAAATTTATAATAAAATTTTAAACAAGCTGCAAGATTTAGATTTTGCTAAGAAAAAAAATACTGTATTTTTTCTTATACTTGATTCCAAGAGCAACATTAACATGCTGGTACAGTGATTCAATTCAATTTATTTTTATAGAGCATTGTTCTCACACAGTGCCACAGCATTGAACAAAGGATCAGAGACACAGCAGAAATAGATATAATGAACAGAAGTAAGCAAAAGCTATAATGGCTATAAAAACTGTTGAAAGTACAAAAGTTATAATGTAAACCAACTGGCTACTGAGGAGAGGGGAAATAATACTCCCAACCTTAAGTCAAAAGAAAAAATAAACCTTTGGGGGGCTAATGATCCCTGACTTGGTTTTAGTTTAACACAGCAAATAATTGAGACATCATATGCCTGTTATTTTCTCATATTAAACTGAATAAAGAAAAATTCCACATTTAATATTAACATATTGAGGTGTACATAAACAAAACAAATTAAATAATTGGTTGTCATGTGGTAATTTATCACACCTGTGCTCTTACCTTGTGTTGCATTTAAATCTTCCATTGGGAGTTATCATGTAAATACTTGGAGGCTTGAATGGAAATTCGCGAGGAAATACAAGTTTTCCATGATAATAACCACCTTAAAAAAGGGCATAATTAAAAACATTTTGTCATCTCTGAATAAAGGATAAATTCATTAGTCACCCAAAAAAATCATCTTTGTACAAATTCTGCACAAAAATATGGGGACGCATCAAACAGTGAAAATAATCCAAATTAATGTTTCACTGTACTATGAGCTACATTAACTACTGTATTATCTGAGAAGCATCCACAGAAAACAATGGATCTCTCTGAACAAAAAAGAGCACATCATCCTAGGTGTGAACTGAGCTTTTTTCTTTTTTCAAAAGCTCACCTTCGTACAGTGTTTTCTCAGGTCCTCGTACAACATAGTGCCTTTGACCAGGTGGAGAAATAAGTCATGTGAACCAGAAAAAAAAGTCAATAATAATTGTACAACACTTATTTCAACCAGAATTTGTTTTATTTTACAATTCTGAACAGCAAATATCTTTAAAATCGTATTAACCTTTTGGCTGGCAAAGGAAATTATTTTTTCAAACAGGAAATGTGTATAGTTACTTGTTTACAGCATCATCAAACATTGTAGCTCTGATCAGAGACCTCGCCACAAGATTTCTTCACAATGTAAGTTAGTTAATGGCACGTAAAGAGCATATCAGAAATCCCTCATTTTACCCTCAAAAGAGTGCTGGAGGCAAGAACACAACCTTAGAAACACACCCACCTGACACGTGGTGCTAAAGTGTAAACTGAGAACAGTGTACATACTACAGTTTGACACTACGTCACAGGCTACTTACCATTCCAAAATGTTAGACGGCAGTGGCTCTGCGCAGATGTATGGCACTGGGTCTTTTTTTATTCGAAGGTAGTCCTGTTTCAGACGCTGCATTGCTGTGGTTGGCGCTCTCTTGTTGGTGTTACTGCTCATCTGAAATAAGAGGCCAATAAAAATTTATCTTTTTTATATTTCTTGTTCTGGGAACCATAGAGCACAATTAACTGCTTTATGGAGCTTTATGGAGGTGAGCAGCCCCAAAACTAAACACTTCTATGAGAATAAAACAGAAAACTAGCACTTCTTTCTATTCCAATTAATGCTCCAAGATTGTCTGTTTTATTTTTCTGATTGTTATTTTAAATTATTCTTTTCTTCAACTTACAATATTGGTTTAAATATTGGTGCAGTGATGTATCCATTTACACAGCTGGATAATTGTTACCGAGGCTACTTAGGCTAAGTACCCAGATCAAAGGTTCTACAGCAGGGAGGGATTCGAACCTACCGCTCTCCCGAATGTAAACCAGACTAGCTACCACCTGGCATTCATGCATTAGGCAAATGTCAAGCGTGGGCTGTCCGACATGGTAAAGTGCTAGAAATACAGAGAAATTTGCCAGGCGATGTACAGCTCTAGGTCTACTGGAACACTGAGGCTCGAGGGGTTGGAACTCCAGCAGGTGTCTGTGTCACATCCTCACACTGTCAACGAGCCTCAATGTGGCCGAGACACATACTGCTGTAATTCATGGATCAGAGTAAATCAAATTCTCCTCATGGTGTATAAAACCAAACTCCGTGCGACTTGGTGTCCAGTCACGTGGACTTCGTTGTTTGCAAAGTAAGCTGTGAGGCTCCAAACCAATACAGACAGAAAGAGAGAGAACTGTGTGTGACAGCCCACGCAATGCACCTTGCGTACAACACGAACACAGCACTGGATTCTTGGTCGTTTACATTGCTTTCATTGAAGTTCAGGAGAAACGCGCGCACCAGGTGCGACAGGTACCTCTGTACAGCGGTCCGCTCTCACTCTCAGGACAGCGGCGGCCAACTTGTCTCTCGGCCCAAATCCTTCTCGACCGCAACTGCAGTGAATATAAAGGGGACGCGCTACTATCATCAATATTTCCGTCTATTTCCTTTTGAATTTCAATATGGCAGCCCTGAACGAGGAGAATTTCTTCTTCTTCCTCCCCTGTGATCGGACTGCTGCCACAACAGCGTACAGCGCCATCATCCGGACCGTCTTCCTACTGCAAAACGGCAGGCAGCTCCCCTTTGGACACGAAGGTGCTCCAGTGTACAAATACTGAAATTATAATCTTCATTCATGATAACAGACGAATGTATTCGTCGCTATGTCAACATGACACTGTTTTTCGAGTGGAAAGCTGGTATCGTATAATTGTTGCTTAGTGGAAATAGGTAAAAATCGAGTGTTTAATTTAAAACGTTTACCTTTGTACATTAATGAATTTAGGCATCATTTTTTAGCAGACTTTATCATCCATATCTAATCTTATTTTACTGCATGGGATATGTACTGCAAATTTTAGGAACATCAGAAAAATTACAGAGATTACTTTCTTTCAAAGACAGTGGTGTAAGGTGTGGGTTTGAAATTGCTATTAAATGAGTACGGAATCTTTAATACAGACCTGTAAATATTATAAATCTTACATTTATATGCCTGTGAGAACATACAGTCAACATTTTGGTTACAGAGTTCTTGGAAGACACACAAAAATGAATTTACTAATTAAGAAAATATTAACTAATTTGTAATTAATTAGACGCTGCTAAATACACTACAGAGAATATATCAAATGCGGATTACAACATTTTATTTGAAAGTTCATTTTTTTAAGAGTATATTTTATACTTAATTTGTAGTCTCCTATACAGTGACGCATTGGTATGTTTGTTTTGGCACGTCTGTTTCGTCATCACCAAGCGCGCGCTCATGTCTGACCAATGCAAGGCCCGAACGCTTGAGTCATGGCGGTGTTTTTAAGCCTTTTTTTATTGCTTCAGTCCTAAATGTATCGCCACAATACAGGTTGGGGTATGCAAACAAAGAGAAGAGTTGTTGTCCCGCGTGTGTGGATTCGCAGTACATTTTGCACATTTTAATCAGGCGGTTCGAAGGCAAGCAAAGGGTTGGCCGCGCGGCGTTTCAGTTTGTGTGAATGTGGAGAAAGTGACTTTCTCGTGATCACTGGGCACACAGTTGGAGTGTTTCTGTGTTAGAGCGAGGCGGTATGACCAGCACCAGGGCCCGATACCTCCTCTTCTTCCAGTACCTGGGCACCCGCTACAGGTGTGGGTCCCCGAGCTGTCCGTCCTTAGCTGCCCTTCCTTGTGATTATATGCGCTGGTTAACACCTTAAGTGGGGAATAAATATTTACCGGTGCTCCTCTTAGTGGCACGTTGGAGTCCGTATTGGTATCAGCAAACTATTAATCATGAAGTTTAGAGTGACTAATTTATACTACGAGATATTGCTCATGTTCATAATATATATTTTTTTCAAGGGGGGCACAAACAGTAGGAAAGCAGCATGAGCCGACTTGCATCGTAACTTATTGCACCCTAGGTATTGAAATGTAGCCA
Source organism: Arapaima gigas (assembly GCA_900497675.1). NCBI lineage: Eukaryota > Metazoa > Chordata > Actinopteri > Osteoglossiformes > Osteoglossidae > Arapaima > Arapaima gigas. The sequence continues at coordinate 193,040 of UFQX01000002.1, read as the reverse complement.
TGAGGCTGTTATGAATAATGTCCATGTATAACAGTTACAGTGTTTTACTGGCAGAGCAGCTCAGACAGAAAATGTGGTCAACAGGGGGGACAGAAAGTACCACCAAGACCTTATGAGTGTACAGTAGACTACACAAGAAAGGTGGGCAGCCACTGGTACTTGGACTCACAGAGATTTATCTTCCTCCCCTTCTTAGTGTTGGAAGTTTTTTATTTTCTGTTCCTGAGTTGCCAACTGGTTTATTTAGACAGATAACTTGTATGATTTAACAGCAGATAATCTGTCTTGTGTCATTCCTTTCATCCCGTTCCCCCTTTGACCTTTGTTTGGTGACCTGTGTCACTCCTTAGAAGAGAACTGTTTAAAAATGAAATGAATTGAATTGAATAAGCAGTGGCAGTACACAAAGAAAAGTACTGTAAAGAGCACAACACTGAAGTGCAGGTACTGTATATCAGGAAGTAGTGGCCCACTACAAGCACTACTCAGTAGGTGTTCATTTACAAAAGTGAAACTGAATAAATAACCAAATGTTAATATTTCATGCTTTGCACAGTGGTGTGATGAAAACTCCTCCACATCAGCCGGTGACGGGGGTTGAGAATCACCTAGAGGTGAGTGGAGAAACAGTTTAACACTTTTTGCACCTTCTGTGTTTGTGGCATAATGTAAAACATGTAATATATCATATATGGGGTCTTCCTGCTGCACATTTCAGACATATGTCTAGCTATAAGATGCTGTCATCCCACACAGGCACACATTTTAAGTCAAAGTTTCAAAAACAAGCAATATATGTGTTTGATATTTTTATATTATTGTTATATTTAAATGTATTTATAATGCGCACACTTTCTAATTATTGTCAGCTCCCAAACAGCTAAATAACAGTTAAGATGAGGGCTGATTGCACAAATACACCAAGTGAAGGTAAGGTCAGATTTAAAATATAGATAGCAGGCAATTTAGAGTTTCAGAAGCAGTTTAAAAGTATGTAAATCAAAAAGTTTGGCCTGTCACCATTACCTCACATATGGCCACAAGGAAGATCTCTCTCTTGTCACGTTGTTAAGATAAAGGATAGCAAAGCAATTTTTGGAAGCCGGTATTCACATTAACAGGTTTTCAGTTAAATGGAGTAAAACATAACTTATGAATCAACAAATATCGGCAATGCACATTATTCTAGTTATGATAAACCCAGTTATTGCCAGCTTTTTAAATATATTGAGTGAGGAATATTGCATTGTGTTGCGTGAAGTTATACCACATTTTTCATGATGGAAACTTTGAGATTATACCTGTTGATCATTTTGAATTCTGACAAGTTCTAGGTAACAGTGAGATGCATGTGGTCTAAGCCCTGCATACACCCATGACACACACAAACCAGTCTTACATTCCTTAAAATGTACATACCCAATCTTTTGACCCTCAGAATGCTTGGCTTTCTTTACCTGTTATTCCCCCTTTTTTCACCCTTTAGTCTTTTTTTGTTTTCATTTATCCTTTTTTTTCTTTCCTATACCTGATTTATATAAATAATTCAAACTTTCATCTACCATGCTTCCGATTTCCTCAGGCATACATTCAGGAATTTCTTCTGTTTTTTGTGTGTGTTGGGCCAATGAATTGGTGTTTGGACGGAGTAAATTTGAAGAGCCTTTCCTATATAATGCAGAATTATTTATATTGATATTTTATTAAGTAATCCTTAAAAAATCTTGTTTTCCTGGGAAAAGCAGATATTTTACTAAAGTGTGCTAAAACTTCCATGTTGTCATGAATGTGTGGAGATCTTATAATACTATAGTTTAATGCTAAGTTCCCAAACTTCCATTTTTAATTTTCCTTCTGTATTTTGGACTCATTTTATATTTTTAAAACCAATTTAAGCACCTTTCTCAAGGACAGTTTAGCTTCCTACAATGTAGAGGTTCAGCCAGCAATTTTTCATAGCAAATTAATTATAGTACTACTTTTTCTTAGTATGATACTTTCTTCTGTTTTCACCAGTTCTGTGCTTCTGTATATTTAATCCACTGTGGATACTCTTACCAGAGCTATAAAGCTATTCTTATATCCATAAGAAGAAATGTACTGGTATAACTTTATAAAATCCAGAATATGTGCATTACTTATTCTCAGTCAGCTATTGAATATTAGATTGACCCTGAATCCCCAGAATATCTTTTTTAAAACTAAAGCTGTTTTGGTAAAATGGAAATGGTTCTCCTTCAGTCTGCAATTTCCCTTGGTTATTTGTCCTTTGGTCTACAGAATGCAGTCAAGAGACTGAAGCCGATCAATGAGGTGTCCTTTTGCATTTCCAGTCGGACTGACACAGGTGTTCATGCTCTCTGTAACTCAGCACATGTGGACATCCAGCGTAAGAGTGACAAGCCCCCGTTCACGGAACAGGTTCTGACGAAAGCACTTAATTTTCATCTCAGAACAGAACCTATAAGGTATGTGGCTCCAGGCTTGTTCACCCAGAAAAAGTGGGTTACCAGAAGGGTACTTCTGGATGTTACACAGCAGTACTACATAAAAACTTGAAACTTTACAACATACACACCCACAACAACATAAGGACATTCTAAGCTTTTGTTGGTTTGCATTCCAAAATCATTTGAAGTTATTAACGAACTTGAATCTTTGTTGAAACTGAGCCCCAGGAGCTGCAATTCATTAACTTTGTAATTTTCACTAAAGTCTCTGGGTTTGAGGCATCTTTATTTCGTTCAATTTGTTTAGCTCCTTGTCTGATTTTCTGGCATTTTGTTCAGAGTGTGCCCTGTTCCTGTGTTACCAGGATGCTTAGAACATTGGACAAGCTTTTATTGATAATGACTGGAAGGGTTCTTGTCTAATTTCCCTGTCATGCTGAAATTGCCTCTTTGCATAAATTAACCCACATGGCTGTCTTTGGATTAAAAAAATTGTACCTGTGCCTATTCAGAAATATGCTGCAGGAAGTGCAATACTTTTTGTATTTATTGAAATTGTTATGCAGATGTCAATAAATCTCAGAGAAACATATTTAGAAGTACCCAAGCTCTGGAATGCCCTGAATGGAATTTAAGAACCTGAATTAATAGTTGCCTGAGACCTGTGTCTGTCATGCCTTCATAAGGAGTGCATAATTTAAACTGTTCATATCAAATAATAAGCAAATGACTGAAATCTAGTATTAAGAGTAACCAATTGTTACTCATTCCCAGTAATCTGGTGAATGTCCCAGAACCACTGGTTACTAGGCTAGGAAGGTACACTGTAGATAAGATGCCAGTTCACCATAGTGGACAATTAAACATTAGTAATTACAAAATTAGTAATCTAAGCTTCCTGACTGTGTCAGGCATCTCTACAAATTGTTGATTTTTCTAGCTGATCCATTATCCACGAGTGTACTTATTCATATGTTTATTCCTTTTTAACTAGTGTCATTAAGACCCTATGTGTACCAGATACTTTCCACGCACGATACCGCGCCATATCAAGAACGTATGTCTACCGCGTGGCTACAGGAGTTAGCCACTATAGCCAGCTACCTCTGCCTGAAAAGAATTTCTGCTGGCCTTTACAAGATACGTGAGTTTTACTTACCTATCTACTGTGTGTTTAATCTCCTTTTGAACGTGCTGCCAGCCTTTTCTGAAGTCTGTGTATAAATTTGAGGAGTTTGGGGAGTTCATAGCGTTAAGTATTCAAAGTATATGTCAGGGCTGTTCAATTCATAGTAAAAGAGCATGAGCTGGGCAGGGTTTCCAGCCCTCCACATGATGCCAAAAACTGAGAAATGCACCCAGTTAAAACATTATATTACATCAGGTGCCCTGCTGGAACTGAGACCTCCTTAATGTGATCCTTCAAGACCACAGCTGGACAGTCCTGGCATATATAATATATACATATAGTAATACACCATAATACAAAGGAGGGGTCTGGAAAATTCAATCACATAAAATCTGGGGTCATGTTATTCAGAGGTTAATGAAAAACAGTACTTTGTAGTGTTTATGCAAAAAGAAAAAGGAAAAAGATGTTTTTGTGGTTTTGTTTTAGGACAGCATAGTGGCACAGTGGCTAATGCCTCACTGTGTGTGGCCTACTTGGGCGTAGCTTCAATCCAAGCTCAGTCTGTATGGTATTTGCATGTTCTCCCCGTGTGTACAGGTGTTCCAGTTTAGTTCTGCAGTCCAAAGACACGTTTCATGTTAACTGGTCACTCTGAATTGTCCACAGTGTATGCACGTGACTTTGCATGTTTGGTAGTTTCATAGCCTGAATAAATGCTTTTCATTTATCAGACGAGCAGGAAGTACACTGATTATTACAGACAAAACCTGCACATGACAAAGGAAGGTTTAGGAGACTGAACTGTGCGAACGTGTGCTTTCTTTGTCTGCAGCATGTTTAAACATTGCCACTCACAGAGTGCAACAACCCAACTGTATACTGTGCACAACTGACCGCACACTGAAATGAACGTCCTAAATGAGGAGTTTCTTCCTCACCCCCCCCCGCCACTCCCTGCAAGAAAACGGGAGCCAGTTAGCAATCGCAATATATCACATTAATATAATTAATGTCATCATAGGCATTTTTCTGTACTTGAAAGAAGAAAAAAACAACTTGGACACATTGACCACACATTGACCACTTGAACACATTTTGCTGTTGACTTTTGCTTGTTTTTGTGCCACGATTTGTGGAAAAATTAGGGAAGGTAAAATAAAAGGTTCTATCATTGTATGGCAACTCCTTCAAATTCTTATCTACATAAGTTGTTCGTTGTCTGCTACACAACTTAAACCAAATAATTACTTCCATCTCAAGTATTTTTTTTCAGTAAAAGCCAAATCCTGCAGGATTACAGTACAAAAAAACCTGTGGATTAATGTGAGATGTGTGTTTACTCACTTTGTGGGTGGTCTGCCTGTTCCTTAGTGAGTTGGATGTGAAGGCAATGGAGGAGGCTAGTGGCCTGCTGCTTGGCAAGCACAACTTCAGCTCCTTCTGCGCACTCAACTCCGAGACCCCCTTCAAAAACCCAGTGAAGACACTGCTGCATGCACACCTAGACCTGCGGCAGGGCTCTTTCTGCCAGGAGCACTTTCACAGGTATGCTGTTTTATCTTGCTCCAAATTATCATTGGCATTAAACTTCACTTTTTGGAAACATATTTCGTTTGCAAGGATTCAGTTATTCAGTCTGTAAATTTTCAACCATTATGCTTAAAATTGACAAGGGTGGTAAGAACCAGTACTATTTTTATTGAGTTCTTGACTAATCTGAGTTCATTCCCAATAATATTCTTATTTTTGAGGACAAGCTGGGCAATATCCAGTAATGAATGACATCAGTTGTTAGATGTGGCTAAATGCTATTAAGTCACATTTGTCTTTTAGTGACTAGTTGCATGTTTTTCATTGTAAGGAAGGGTACGGTGATGGTTTAGCACTGCCTTATTCCTCATATGCCTTTGAGTAGTGAACAAGGGGAGAACACACCAATTCTGCATACCCTAAGTCATATTCAAACTTACTTTGAATGTACACCTTAGGAGCTGTGGGGCACCATTGTTACTGCTGTGCCACAACACAGTCACCAATAAACTTTTCTTAGAAAAAAGATGCTGTAGTGATAGGCTGTCAAGGCCACATAAATGTTTCAACTGCATACTTACTCCTATGTGTTTCTTACAGAGATCTGTGCTATTGGGAATTCACATTCAGAAGCAGGTCCTTCTTATACAAACAGGTAAGATACATAGACATATTATTAAGAAATATTTTAATATATGACATGAAAATTTTGCTGCAGGAAAATCTTTAGGGGTGAAAGAAGTTCCCCATTACACTGGAACTCAAGTGAATTTGTGTTGGCCTCCTTATCACAGGTGGCTGTGTTGTGATGTGATCAAGAATAAAACTGGAATATTTTTAAAATAATTTTGCTGAGTTAACAAATGTGCTTCCAGGAAAAGCACAAATTTGCAGGTTTTTCCATTGCCCAGTGCATAAGTACTGGCTCTTGCTCTGGAAATGACTCTTACATTTTGGGTGTTTATTGTTTGACCAATTCATTGCATTTTTCTGCTATTTCCAATTGCACACTGATTTCTCTGTAGGTAACCTTTAGTCGTATAAAGGATGCTTTAATTTCTGTTGCAATTGTGATGCATTGGATTTATTATAATCTCTGTCAAAATACTAATAAACAAATTTCATTCATTTGTAGTAGAAGAGGAAAAAATGAATTGTCTATATTGTCAACTAAACAATTTTAAAGCTTAGAATTTCTATAGTGTATAATTTCACTTTTGGTTGACATAGTGGTGGAGCGATTCCAACTCAGTCTGTGTGGAGGTTGCATGTTCTGCCCACATCTATATGGGTTTTCTCCCATGGTCCAAAGACATGTGTTTCACATTAACTGGTCAGTCTAAATTGCCCATAGTGAGTGCATGTGTTGTGTGACTATGTGTGTGGCCACTCTGCAATGGACTGGCATCCCAGCCTGGCGTCTAGTGATTCCAGGATGAAACCACACTTTGCAGTATGTTGCTTTTGTTCACTCAAGGTGCGCAGGATGACAGGGGCACTGGTGGCTGTGGGCCAAAAGAAACTGTCCGTCTCCCAGCTGCGAGAGATACTAGAAGCCAAGGACTCTCTAGCCTATCCTCAGAACATGACTGCACCAGCAGAGGGGCTTTTCCTCACCAATGTGGAGTACAAAAAGTCAGGTGTGAGCAGCTGAATTTACTCATTGAACTGTAACCATATGTTTTTCTCATTTTTTAAATAACTTCCAGTTTACTCAGTCATTCTCATTTAGAAGTCATATATATGTATGACCCTGAAGCAAAATTTTGTTTGTCTTATTGTCCTTTATTACATATACTTCAAATCGAATATAAAAAACTTGTATTAGTGAATCAATTCTGTTTTGAGGTGGCAAAGTGAAATGTATAATTTTAATTAAAATGGCAAAAACATTAATTAAATGTAAATAACATGTCAATTTCATAATGTATTGCTTCTATTACATGAAAATGCAAGAAAAATATTTGATAAAGTACAATAATATCATGGGTAACACTCAAGATATGTTCCTAGACAGTGGAGCACTAACCAAAACTGCTCCCAACAAGGTCAAATAAAGTAGAATGGTAGCAATCTTATTGGAATCACATAAATAGTTATTTCATCCTTATCTTTCTAAATATACACATCCATGAAAATACATAAGGAGGTACTTGAAATCCTAAAAAGACAGTAAAAATGCTTTCAAAAGACACATCAACTGGTCAGCAGCCTCAATGTGGTCTATTACAATAACTGCAATAAGTGTGTGTCCATGAAGTGGTCCACCTGCAAACTTGTCCCAGTCCCTCCGAGTGTTGTCCATTCCAGACAAAGTCACGCACCCACACATGCAAACATTTAATTATCGGAAAACTTGGAGATTAAAGGGACATATGCACTGCACTTGTAAAATGTGTGAAAGAAAGGTGTGAAATTTGCACCATCATGCATGAGAGGGAAAGGCATATGAGATTGCAGACCTGCAAGTGGTGCACAGCATCAGAGGGGAGAGTGCGTCCCAAGAGTGCAAATCTTGCACCATGTGTAGTGGAGATGCTGGAATCACAGAACAGAGGGTCTGAAGCCGTACATATAAAAAAAAAGCACAGACAATCCCTTACCCCACAGAAATGGGGTAAGAGCACCAGAAAGATGCAAGGAGGAATATGTCAGTAGGAGACATGCAATGGTGAGCGTGCTATACACACGAGCACTATAGCAAAACAGCAAAAAACGCAACAGTGTTAAGGGGAAAATCACTGTACTGATAAAACAAGCAGGAAACAAAACTGCCCACTTTTTGAAAACCAGTGCTTGGCAATAAGTTTATTGCCATTATTTATTAAAGTCTTATAAACGATATGCACTGCCTCTGAATATAGCATTTGCTTTTTTTTTCCAGATTTATTGCCACATTTGCCGGAATGGGAGAGGACTTGACATGAATGAAAGTAAAAAATGGGTTTTGTAAAACTTTTTCAAAGCCAAAAATATTTTTTCATAACACTGAGAGGTACATGGCAGACACAGTATTGGTAGTGTATGTTTATATATTTGTTTTTTTAATTTTAAATAATTTTACTGTCTGTAATACTATGTTATGAAAATAAACTAATATTTTATGTGCATTAGTCATTTTTCAAATCATGTATGAAGTAAATTTACATGTATTCATTAACTGATGCAAAAGTAACAAAGTTTCGCCAAAGTAAATTATCAACTAATATTTAGTTGGAACCTTTATCCAAGGTGACTTACCATGGTCAAGTTTTTGACTCCAAAATTTTCCCCCGTAGGCTTTCTCATAGGGATCTTTTACCTTTGCTGTTATTCATATGGCCTATCAGACTTAACATATCCCGTTATGCACTTTCATTACCACTCTGATCAGAATAACTGTAGATAACCTAAAATGAATGTCCTTATTTTAGCCCTGTGTTAGTCTTTGTTTATGGTTCATTATCTTTTCACTATTGGTTGATCATGGAGATGCTTTGTATTATGCATGTTACAATGTGCTGCTTTGAAGGTATAAAATCAGTGTGGCTGAGAGGCATGTTTGAGGTTTGCCCTCTCCCTGTGCTGCATGTCTGTGGCCTCGATTCCTCAGTAAAGCTCTCATTTACTGTTAGACTGTTTATTACATTCGTCTCAATTCTTCCACACCTGGTGTCCTTAAAAAGTAATGAAGGTTTTATATTTGTTTTCCAACACAATTTACCCTTTATTTTATTGTAAAGCAAGAGAATGACAGCAGATTAGTGCAGATCACAGTATCCAAGAATCACAGTGGTATACAGCCTATACTTGAAGAACAGAGGGTGAGGCTGGGTACAACCATCTGTGGGATACAAGTGCAAATCCCACAATATGCAAGTGAGAAATATATGATTAATGACAGTTGCCAATCAGTACCAAAGTTAAAAAAACAAAAAAAATTAGGTTTTTAACAAAAGGCCACCATAAAATCTAATAGTATAGTATGTACTGGTAGTAGTAACCTAACTAACCTGTGCTTCTAGGACAGGCTTTGGATCACTGCGATCCTGACATGGACCAGCAGCTGCTGAAAGTGTGTAAACTGATACTGTAAAGTATCAGTGTTATGGTAAGTAAAAAAAAAAAAGTTAAACATTTCAGCCAGCATTTCAAACAGCAATGGCTCCTGAGATGCTTGACAATTGTATTTGATCTTAACAGGTGGCTCTCAGCTTAAGTTTCATTTGTTGTGTAAATGTTCATGTTTCACATCATAATAGGTTGCGTAAAGAAAAAAGCAAAAATTGCAAAGTACATTATATTGTTAGTTATTGTGATATTACTAAATCAGAGGGTTAAATCTATCAAGAATTCTCATTTTTCCAAGAAAATAAGACCTTTGAGCAAATTTTAATCAGAGCATACACTCCCAAATGTATCCCAAATGTAATGATTTATTTACCACAGTTTTTTTATCCACCAAACTGAACAGAAAATGAAAAATCCCATCTTACCATTTAGAAAAACTGCATGGGCACTTTTTGGAATAGATTTCTGATTTTCATATTTATCTCCGTGGTCATTCCAGGCATCCTGGATTAAAAATAAAAACATCTGCCAACCATCCCATAAGGGAAAAAATATATAAATGAAAAGGAAAGCCTGCATGGATTTTGCAATGTGCTAATGGCTTCAGCTTGGCTGGGATCAAATGATTTAAACCTGTTAACTGTTGTATAATGGGATGACTCTGTCAATGCTCCTCCTACAGATGGGACACTTCTTTGGTGCAGGCAGCAGGTGGTAGCACTTGTCACAAGAGCAGACATGGCCACATTCGAGGAAGACTGTGGAGCGCTCACAGCTCAGGCAGATAATGCAGGTGTTTTGGGGCATGGCCTCCTCTGTCATGTTCAGTTCATGCTGCCTTTTCCTCTGAAACTCCCGGAACTCTTCCTCGATGCTCTTCCTTTTGCGCTTCTCCTTGTAATGTGCATATTGCTTCCGCAGGACAAAGTAGAGGACAATGCAAGTGGCAATGCCAAAAACTGCTGTGAGAACCTTCCAGAACCTGGCAGAAGCCTGCTGCTTTGTCAGCAATGATTTGTAGTCCAAGTGGCTGAGGAAATACTGCAGACCTTGTTTAGGGGGTTGCAACCTAATCAGGTTGTGTTCCAGAATCAGCTCACCTACCCCTGTCATGCAGTCCCCTAATTTCAACATCTCTTCCGTCTCCTTGATGCCCTTTGGACGCTCCCCGCTGATGAAGTGGCCAATGGCATCTGTGAAAGACTGAGTCACAGGGTGAAAGTTCTCATAAGTTACCTCCAGTTCCAGCTGTGCTGCATCTAGGGGTCGTATGACCCTCACGCTGGCAGTCACACTGTCATCATGGCTGACCAGATCAAAGGGAACCACACTGGTGCGCTGATGGATGACTTTCTCACAGTCATTCCTGCATAGAATACCATGTTAGCAACATCAAGTGGTTGAAAAGAACTAACTTAAAAGATACACGTCAACTGAATAAAATAAATACTAACCAGAGGTGCGTTGTACGATTCCATACCATTTTATGTTCTCTCAAGTTCAACCTCTGAATTACTCCTTTACAGTTGTCCACAAATTGACTGTTTAGTGTTTCTTTCACAGCTCTCACCACACCTAAGAATAAATGTTGATATAAACAAAAAACAGTTTACAAAAAGGCACAGCACCATATACTGTAATAATAAGAAATGCTATTTTTTAGATAGTCTTTGAATTTGACATTACATACACTCTTTTGTCCTCTTATTGCACCACTACTCCTGTGAAACAAGTTATTCTGTGGGGGCAGTGGTTCAAAATAGGGACTGGGATGTTGGCGATTACTGAAGTAGGAATGCCTCTACAAGATGATACTTCCAGGGTCAACAAACTGTACCTTCAATTACTGCATATGGAACACACTTTCCTGGTGATTCTGAAAGGATATTCTTCAAATCCTGGTCTAAGGACAGTATTTTTGCTTCCTGGAAAAAAGTGAAAGTTAAATAAATACCATAAAAGAAAAAAAAAAAATCAGATTTAGATCTATAAATATATAGTAATATCAGACAAACTTGTAAAATTGTAGTCTATAAATATAAGAATGACTATTTGGAGAAATGCATTTAAGTTAAAAATTTATGTAATGTATGGAAGATATGCTAAAGTGCATAAATACCTTTAACAATGTATTGTGCACTGCTTTGGACAAATACATTTGTAGTATACTGTATGCTATATTAATGCAAATGTATATGAAAGAAATCATTTTAAAGGAATTATACAATTTAATCTCAGTTGTTATTGAAGATTAGTGATACACTCAACCCTTATATAACCTGGCTCTAGCACTACAAGAAACTACTTGTGAAAATGTATACCTCATGTTCATGCAATGGGCTTACTTCTCAGTATCACAGCATTTTTACCTATTATGTGGTCTTTTTTATTCCATGACCAGAAAACCCTAACCCTAAGAGTTGACATACGCAGTCATCTTTGCCTCTGTTTTTCAGCCAGTGGTAGGCTTCTAAAAACAACTGAGTCCCAATGCAACGCAGTACAAAACAGTACAACGAGTAAAACACCTGGCTGGACAATTTGAATTACGATCAGAGTTTCTGAGCTATCCGTTCCACTAAGCCTTGATATTTTAAAATAATTTTAGTCGCGTAAAAAGCATTAAACCCTAAAATGACTAGGTTTATACTGTGATGCTTCCTTCAGTGAACGCTGAGCAGCGGTACCTGGAGGCGGGCTGCCGTGTGCGATGTCATTCTGTACACGCAGTAGCACGCGGCCGTCAGGGCGGAGCTCGTGGCCAGCAACGCGAGCTGCGTTAGTGACGGTCTCCCACCGGGATCCATGGCCGTCCTCCTTTGAACAACAAGGGTACACAGTGAATGTAAGCAGATCACAGCAAGGTTCACATTGTAAGTTACCACACGCAATAACATATTTATGGGACGTTACAAGAATTATCTCTAAACGAGTCACATCACCCGGAAGTATCCGTCAAACATAGGAACTGCGTTTTTGTTTACCCAAACATAAATATTAAATCTTCACCAAAAATTCTAGGAGCAAAAACCTGGTTTGCTAGTTAACTTACCCACTCCGAGATTCTACTCCTGTTTAAGTATAGTTTCACTATATTCTAGTTGGTAGTAACAGCTAGAACCACCATCGGCGAAACATAGAACACCAAAGCAAATAACCCTGGGTCACCAGCTTATAATCAGTCACAAAAATACTTTCCATGGAATTATTCTAAGCATTGAGAAAAATATTATTGTGCTGTCGAAGAACTCTGTAAGACATTACTGCTACAAAAACATGAGCAGGACACGGAAATTGCGTGCAGTGCACTTCCTGTTAGTGTTCCACAGCAGAATTTCAAAATTGAAGTCTACACACACGCACATATATATATATATATATATATATATACACCGCATTAATTTTAAATGGGAAAAAACTACAATTTTTTTCAAAATGTAAAGAAGCTGTGTTTCATAACCACAAATACAAGTGAAAAAAATGAATAAATGGGGATGAGGTACTCTGGGTAGCCCAGGCCCGCAGCATGCAAGTTAAACCAGGCAAACAGTCTCGACTGGCGATAGTGGGTGTCTAAATGCTGTGCGAGACACAAAATACTGACGTGTGTGGAATATTAGTGGTGACACTTAAGAGAATTGAGAGGGCAGACGGGGAGCGGCAAAGACAGGAATTAAGTAATCATGAATTAAGCTTGCTTTTTTTTTTTTTGCAGTAAAGTGTGTTTCAAGTGGACTGTAAGTTACTGCTAACAATCGATTATTCTGGTTAAGGTGATGTCACAGGGAGGGGAATCGTAAGCTGTTACTAATGTAGGGTTCAAATTTTAACAACAATTTTAACAACAATTCAGAATCCTTTAGAGAAGGCCTATGGGGATTTAAAGGACATAACAGGTGAAATGGCAAGAGTTCCTGCTCAGAAACTCACTGGAGACAGCCAAACATTTCTGGCTCCATAAGAGTTCCCCTTCTCTTGTACTTTAAATTCTGAGTTTTAACTGAACCTCACTTAAAATAGGTAGCAAACAAGCCATTGCTAAACCTCTGTAGTAAATGAAAAATGTAACTTCCATATGTTTCACCTAAACTTTATGGGATGGGTGAGGTGAGGGTTTCACCTTCCACAGGGTCACCGTGGGGCTGCTGTGTTTTGGGTAGCTGAGTCGCTTATTGCATCCAGTGTCTGTGGCAAGTGAGTCCCAGACATTTCCTTGCACTGCTTTGTACTGATAGTGCATTCAGAGCTGTTAGAGGAACTATTACTATTGTGAGATGAGAAGACAAATTAGCAATGGAACACATTCCTGTTTGTCCACTAATGTACCTTTTACATATCAGACTGTACTGCATGTGTTATTTTTTATTATTCATAAACATGTACATTATATAAACATATACAGCTCTAGTGAGATGTCATATCAGTAATATCATAGAACTGGTGAAATTTTGTCATGATAATTATTTTTGGTCATGTCTTTAGCTATAAGGAAGTTGAGTTTATGAGTTTATAAATTGTTTCTGGCACAATAAATGATGGTTCCTCGGTTTAGATAGTAAATGCTTACAATTGCCATCTGATGCTGATTATGAAATGAAGGCATTTAATCAAAAAGCAGAAAATAAGGGCGATAAACAGTAAGGATCTGGTTTTGGTGAGGGAAGACTTTTTTGGCCTTTTGTATGGTTAGGTGGCCATACATGCAGGACAACAGGTCTCACAAACAATAAAGTGCTTTAATAACACAAAACTGACAAATACAACCGTGACCAGACATGTTCTTCACAACCACTCTCACCAAGTCTCAGACCAGCTGCCTTAAATACCTCAGTCAACCTCTTAAATGGCTGCAGCAAGTCTTATTGATACAGAACAGAGGTAGGCAATGGGGAGCTGTCCATCAGTTTAACCCCACTGCTGCCAGGGTAGTACCAACTAACATTTCTCACTATAGTAGTACATTCTTCATCTCTTGCATTTTGACTGACCAACTGAAGATCGTATATCCATTTACCTACATGCTTTCCATGAGCTTCTACCTTTTGGGATGGGTGTGTCAGTTTTCTCTATGAATGCTAAAACTTGTGTTCGTAGCATTGCTTCTTATCTTTTTGACAAAGACCAAAAGTGTAGTTATTTGTTCTTATTAGGATTATTATTGTTCTGTTTAGGTAGCCCGTGGATCCTAATGTGTGTGGTTTTGGGTAGCATGTCTGCTGCCTTAGCGATGCGGTTCAGTAATTGTGATTCAGTGATTTTATTTCTAATGTTTTTATTAATGCATTTTAGCCCAGTTTTTCTGAACATGTGGACATTGGGACCTGCAGAGGAGCCTTCCTCTTCAGGGTAGACTTCACATCTGAAGAAGGCCAACATGATCAAGAACACAGTCAGCTTCAGCAGGAAGAAGAAGACAGCTACTGACAGCCTCTCTGGGTCCTGGTGCTTTTGGGTCTGCCAGTGGAGAAGATCATCTGCTTACAGTGCCAATGCCCTGGGGAACTTTTTAAAACATTTTGTTGATCTAAAAGGAACTTGTAGGCTAGTGTGGGATCAACTGGCCATTTGGACTGGAGCTAGGGAGTTTGTTGCTCACATATGCCTGGGCCTTGCAAGGTCGAACGGTTTGAGCTAACCCCCCCCCCCCGTACTTTGTCANAGGGGGTTTTTTTCTCACATATGCCTGGGCCTTTCAAGGTCGAACGGTTTGAGCTACCCCCCCCCCCCCCCCCGTACTTTGTCATTGATAGCAGCCTTATTTTATTATGGACAGCCCCCATACTGATGTGTTTGCAAATGCTGGGGACACAGGGCAAGAGACCACAAGGACACAAAATGCTGGAGCTGGTAAAAGAGGAAGGAGGAGTGAGAAACTGGGGAACAGAGACAACTGCTGAAAGGTCATGATGATAACAACAGCTGGTGGTGGCAGGCGTTTCATTTGCAGTATATAGGTGCAAGAATATGAGGTAAGATGCATGTCTAATACTTCAGGCATTTTCTGTAGGAACTGTACATGGTTCGGTCAATCCATCTACGGAACAGGGGCACAGCGGTGTATACACCTGGAAACTTGGCCTTTGCGCAGAAATTTCCCCATGACACCACTCCATAGACAGTCCCCTGGCACACCAATGGGCCTCCAGAATCACCCTGCAATATTAAAGGCAGAACTTTCAAATTACTGGACAAAGTTACCAGGTCCAATATTGTAGATTTGCTAGAAATCTGATTAAAAGAACAAGGACTGATTAAAGTAAAAAAAAAAAATACTGATCCACTCAGTGATATCATTTCACAAAGCCTAAAGCAAAACCAGTGGAAAAAAATCAAGGCGTATTATGTAAGTTTTGAATCCCATGAAACTAATCTAAACAAATATATTTAAACAAAACCCAAGCCTTGAGCAAATCCAAAGGAGCACTGATGTGAAAGCAATAAATCTTCTCCCTCCAAGCTTTGAAATAGTATTAACATGTTCCCTAAATGTTCGTTCTTTCACATCTCAGGAACTGCTAAAAGAGTGTGATGGTGTGTCTAAAAGACAATTCTTTTTTTTTTTTTAGCTCTTTTCTCTAATGCCTGTTAAACAATACTCTGCAGTCTAGTAGTCAAAACTGTTTTGGCAGCTTAAAAAAGTAATCCCAAAACCCTGCTACAGGGTGTGTTTAATGATTTTGGATCAAGAATTTTATATTATTGCTCTGTGTTGCTGATGCATTTATCCAAAGCAGTTTATAATGATTTATCATGTTACATAGGAAGGTGTTGTTACTGGTATAATTCACAGTAAGTACAGTGATCAGTGGTACTGCAGCAGGAGCACGAGTCTGAACCAAGACCTTCAAGGTGTCCTGCTATATGACCAGAGAACACAGGTAGGTACTGATAAAGTGTGAAGTGCTGAACTGGTTCTCCTTGCAGGGTGAAAATTTCTGTTGTGTATGACAGACACCCCCATGCAAAATGTGTTCAGGAGGGACAATGAAGCAGAGCTGCTGAGGCACACAGATCACAGGGTCCTATCTGCATTGCCAAAGCCATAGTAACAGCAGAACCATAGTAATAGTGAAGCTGTAGTGACCCCAAAAGAAGTCTATCTTTTTGTTCTTAGGATTACCTTGCAAGCGTCCTTGCCTCCAGTACTGTATCCCGCACAGATCATGTTTTTTGTAATATTGCCGTTGAATGACTCTGTGTTATTGCATCTCAAAGTGGAAATGATGGGTAGTTTCACTGTGTGAAGAGTTGAAGGAAACTGCCCCCCACTGGTACTGCTGTAGCCCCACCCAGAGACCCAACACACTCTCCCCTCGGACAGACCGACCCCTTGGCGGGGGAGGGGCACGATGCTCACATATTTGTTTAGGACCACAGGAATCTTGAGCTGATCAGGACACAGAAAAAAAAAGAGTTTTGGACCTCCATAATGGCTGCAGACCTGTAACTGAAAGCAGCAACATACCTTGCAAAAAGTTCTTATATATTTTCAAAATTATCCTTCGAGGATCAGATAGTGAACATTTCCAGCTGCTTATATGATGCTTCATCAGTCAATCTCTGACATAGCTTGAGCATTGATTTACAACATCTAGGAAATCTCGTTCCATCCAGTTTTCCTTCTTCGACAATATCCCCTTAATAAATCTGACTAAACCACAGCTTATGTACCTTCCCAGTATACCTGAATAAGCATGATGTCAGCATTGTTAGTGCTTTTGTCATACAGTGGATGTGGAATCAGCCTTTGGGGTTTGGAGTACTGCTCAGTGCCTTCATAAACATTCAAAGTGTGATCTCCTGCTATTATTGTCATCTGTTCTGACCTGTGAAAGAAAGAATGCAAATTCATTTAGTGTTTGTTTTTTTTTTTGTTATCCTAACCCAACACTGGGCATAACACAGTGAAAAACCAACTGCATTTCTATGCTTCTGTAAATCTTTTTTTAACCTAATGTTTACCTAATGTTTGGTATGTGTAGACTGAATGATTCTGAGCTCATGTACAGGTGCTTAGTTTTTTACGAGGTCTAATTCCTTTTAGTATAATAGTTAAACAAATTGAAGTCCACCTATTTATAATCATAGTAACATCATGAGATAAATTTAACTGAAAACTCAGGTTTTACTATAAATCAGTTATAACCCCAGTTATACAGTCTGTTGCATTGATGAAGAGGCGATTGGTAAAACAATGCCCATCAGTAATGCAGCAAAGAATTTTAATTTGCATATGAGTTTTTTACATTTTCCATTTACTTCAATATTGGATGTATTGTTTTCTAATTTAGTTTTTCTTAGCTATTTGTTTTAATAGTTAATAAATTACTTTTTACGTTGTACTCCTTGTCGGTCATCCTTAGCTGGAAAGGTTATTGTTTAGGAAAGGAAACAGGGAGTGCAAAAAAATTCTAGACTGGAAAAAAGACACTGACTAGTAAAGTTTTGAGTCTCATTTGGGAAATGAAATGAGTGACTAGAGTCGGGGTTATAGGCTGATGATAAATTGATTATTTAAAGAAAAAGAAAGGAGTCTGATATCCCAAAAATAACTTTTTTTTGTGTCTGTTAGAGGTCTGTAAATCTAGCATTTACATAAGAGGCAGGGTTTTGTTAAGGGGTGATAGATTTCAAAGAATTTTTTTGTAGTAATAACTGAGTGACAGACATATGATATGGATGATGAAGGTTGTTAATTCTGTGAAATTCAGAAAATCAAGGAAACAATTCAGTATATAGGACAGTAGAAAAGAAGCTACACTGATATGCCTCTGAATGGGATATCTGCCATTATGTTGTTATATTAAATTACAGTTTGGGTTAGGAAATATGATACTGGTTTTTGTGTTTATTGTGTTGAATAGATGTTGAATGTTTTAACATTCTGTTGCTTCACCTTTTAAAAAACCATGCATGTTCATTTTGGTTATTCATATTCAACATTATTTTCAAAATCCCACTTATAAAACTAATTAGACCAATATACATTGCTTTAGCACAGTGGTACAGGGCTTTTTAAAACGTGATACATAGCTGCTTGCTCTTTAGGTTACTTGCACTTGTAAGACAGATTAGCTCAGACCATCACTGGGGTATGCATAGTTTTCAACCCCAAATATTAACATCCTGCGTAGTCCTTTTATTTGACCAGTTCAGAATATTGGCAACAAAACTTTGTACCAGGACATAAATAGGTCAGAATTAGAAACTTGAATTGACCCATAAAACACAATAAGCTCTACCGTCTCCCTTCTGCTATTTCTACCCTATAGTCAAATCAGAACCAGGTTTTGTGTCTTCCTGTGGCAGGTGTAGACATATGGATATTTGTTTTCAATTCGTTAACCTGATAAAAATACAGAAAACTGCACTTTGCAGTTGTTAATTCCTCAACAAGTATCATGAATATAATTTCCTGGAGTGAAAAAGAGTTCACCACATTTAGTGTTATTTTTGTTTATCATCAACTGTATGTTAGTGTGCATAAAGCATTAACTGAAGTGCATCTTAAGACATTTAGAATTTGTGTCTAAAGAAATGGAGTAGTGTAGATGATATTCATGTATTTTCTGCAAGCAATAGCAATAATGTTTCTGTCATTGCCCTTACATTCATTTGCGGGCATGTAAGCGGTGTATTATAAAATCTACATAATACTCTGTTTTTATTATAAAATCTACATAATACTCTGTTTTTAAAGTAACACTGTTAAAATAAATTTAATCAACAACATGTCATCTGGCTTACCCAATATTACAGTGTGCTGCTGTCAGGACCCAGTACCTGTGCACTAAAGAGCCACCACAGAAGTGCTGACCACTGGGGCTTTGTATCGATACAATATACCTGATGGAGTGGGGTGTTGGAACATGTCCTCCCACTATACGCCCCTGCATGAGCCTTTGGCCTGTAGGAAGAATACACACTTTGCTATAATGTAAAGACAGCAGTTAAACAAATATAATTTAGCTGCACTGCATACTTTTTGTTATTCCCTAGAAATAAAGTATGTGTACTAAACAGACATTAAGCTGGACAAGCTAGCAATGTTGTCACATGCAGATTTAGTTATTGCTCACACATAAAGCAGCAAGCACTAATATGGTTTGTAAATTTGCATCCTCATGCTCGGAACTTTTCAAATTATAAATTTTGAGTCTTGGTGAAATACATAAACCTAAACCATTTATTATACTTTTGCCAGTTATACAATCTATTTATATTTTCAGTTACTGTCTAAGTTATGACTAGAAGTGAAGCAGAAAGTTCAACATTAGTTTCTACTCCAAGCAAACATTTCACAAGTTCTGTATTACAAGCATTATGAATGTTATCTTAGAAATATCTAAGAAAGTAAAATCAGTACTTACAGTTCACAGCAAGAAGCTCTAAAAGCAAATACTGCCAAAATATAAACAGGGTCATATTGAGACAATGAGAATCAGGGGGAATAACTGCCTGCAAAGATTTTGCCTTCCGGATTCTCCTTATGGGAACAAGATCACATCATCACTGTTCCTCATGTTTCTTAGTTCCAATTTCAGTTTCCATGGCCACTCTGTCCCACAACAATATATGATTCACAGTGACAACAAAGTGACCCTTCACAGACTTTCCCGTCTGTGACCTTCCTGCCCTGTGTAGGACCAAAAAACCAGCATCTGTGTGTATCATATATCTACCTGTCAGAGGATGAATTGGTCAAATAAGAAATACTTGTATTTTTATTTAACTGTGATATAGAAACGTGTTTCCTAAACTGTAAATACCTTTTTTTAATCACCAGTACACTTTGTTGTAAATTTCTTTCTTCCGCAGTGTGTCTGGACCAAAAACAATTTTTTCCCCAAACTTCCTGTACTCGGGGAGTATTTTAGCTGTGAAAAAAATCCCACCTACAATCACCTATTCTATCAACTTCCATAGTTCTGTTCTTTGGCACATTTTGATGTATGATGTTATTAGCAAACTTTCTTTATTATCTGGTTTCTCTCTTCCTTCCTAAAGACCTCACTGGCTCACTGACTTTAAAGCCTTTTCCTTTAAAAATGTGGCTGTTTTTGGACAGTGCTTACACTAACTCAAAAGCTGAATTCAGTTACATATCAATTTATTATCTTGGTTTTGTTCTTGCTGTATATTAGTAAGCGTTAATTTTTATCCATATTTTATACATTGTAATTTTATCTACTACTGTGGATGTCATCATACTTACGTCACACTTTTTTTCTTACGTAATGCCAGTCACATTTGTTTGCAGGTCATGGTCCAAAAGATGTACCTTCCTCCTTTACTCTGGTGACTGAGTCACTCACTTTTATATCACCTATCTTCTTGACCTCATATCTTATCCACTATCCCAAATGATCTGTTATTTTGGCTCTTTTAGAAATGCTATTACACATTAATTAAAAAGATAGTCAGTCTGTCAAAATTTTTAGGCTGAAATAATGCCCACTATACTAATCATTGTAAGAGCAAAAGTTAAGAAGCAACACTGTTGTAGTATTAGTCATTCCTCAAATTGTCAGCCATGTGACTAAAACTTACCAAAAATGTACAATTAATCAGGCAAAAAACATAAAGTAAAATTTCTATCAAGTGATGGAAAGTGTTCAAGTGAAATGTGGAGAAACATGAACTGTCACAATAAATAAATACAATAGCTTGTGTTTAAATGCTTGTTTTTAATAGCACACACTACATGCTGTTTTTAAAAATATAAACAACAGGATAAAAATTCTGAAAATGTGGTGACAAAAAAGGGAAAAGGTCAGTACTCAAATTTTGTAGACTATCTCTCCATTGTACCATCCATGTTTCTGGTCTTTCAGTTACCTTCTTCCACAAGTTTTTACCCAACTATTATTCTTAACTGCTTTATCCTGAGTAGGGTGGAGATGATCCCAAGGATTCATTCTGGATTCAAACACCTGAACAGCCCAGATGCCATGAGGAGGCAGCAGCGCTATCCACTGCACCACTGCTCTGCCTATTGTTTTTTATATGCCACAGTTCCATACTGGCTCAGCAAGGAGCTTAAAATGAGGATAGGGTAAATGTAGAGAAGGCTTTGGCACATTCAATGGGAAAGAGATTCTCTACTCTGCAACACAGTGTAAATGGTAATTTACCTGTAATGCAAACTTTTAAAAACAGCCCAATTTCTAATACCGCACTAATGCGGTATGAATTTGGGTTCCAAAGTCACATGCTAATACATCTTACACAAATTTTGATTGGATGTTTTTTTCTGTTTTACCTTCTCATATTGAAGTTTAGATTCAATGGACCAGACTGATTTGATAAAATCTGACTTTTCCAGTCACTGGTATCTCAGAAGTAACAGAAAAATCAAAGAATGGCCTACAAATAATACTGTGGGGAATACATAGTCTTTGTGATGTTCTAGGCCAGTGGTTCTGTCATCCTTTGGGACAGCCTCAGTTCCTTTTAAGAACTATGTGTAGGACAAAAAAAACAGCAGGGGCAGGGATAACATTACAGCATAAATACTTCAGAGGTGTTACTGACACATCAGCTGAAGACAGTTTTATACATTAACGTTCACCTTCCTTGGGTAAGTACAGGAAACAATGTGAAATTTATTAAGGCTACTCTTTCTATCCATAGTAATAGTAGTGTATGCATTAAATTTACAGGAAAACCATTAAAAAATAATTATAAATGTAACATGATTCCCTCTATAGGACAAATGTAGAATCTAGTGATTATGGTTCAGCTGTGAGACTGACTGTGAGATTAAATCATTCATAATTTAATATTACATTATTTGTATACTGCATTAAATATTTTACTGACAAGCATTTTGGTGATGTTCCTGCACTGTCTTCCTGAAATGTAGAAATGGATTATTTTAATTTAAACACTTATGCTTATATAAACCATACCTTTTGTTTTAGGTCCCAAGGCAAACATGGTGCAGTGCTTTCAGAATTCAGTGCTCCTGTTCATAGTTCTGAACACCAGAGGTAATGGTTCAGTATCTTTTAAGACCACTTTCTGTAAAATACTGTATATAGATTTTGATTTTTTTTTACCAATTTCAAGGTATGCCATTTATAACATGCATGACAGTGGTAGTATTGCAGATATTCATATAAACTATATGTGTCTATGTTTAACTTAACATTTGTAACAGTTGTTTCTTGGTAAGTTTTACAGAAAAAATCAGACTGGTGTTCAGAACAATAAAACAGAACATAATAAGATTAATTATCATTAACTGACACATTACCTAATCTGGTTTCATTGCATTGCTGTGGGACAAAATATTTCCATATATAATGGAATAGTTTTGCTTATTAATTTTTCACTTATTTCTGTAGTAATAAAATTTAAACTTAGCAAACATAACAAATAAACACTTAGCGACTGATTAATACTCTATGTTGGTGCTAATAATTAGATACATAATAAAGGTTGTTCCAGCGGTGATTGGGCAGTGTGATCTTCCTGTCACTACTAGGCACTGGTCCAAAAGTACTGTTGTCCCTTCATACACCCACCTTGTCATCTAACCCTCCAGCTTCTTGAGCTTGAGCACTCATCAAAAGCACTTGATATTCACAGAAGAAATGGTCTTCATATCGACACAGATGTGACACAATGAGGAGCACTCACAACATCTACTGTATCAAAATGATGACTCTTCTTAGCATAGTTTCCCTCAAAAACACAAATTTGCAGAAGTTCTCCAGGTATATTTTGCTACACAGAAGCTTATACTTTATAACTGTCAAAAATGTTTTAATTGCTTGTATTTCACTGGACAAGATTAAGCTGAACTGCTTGCTTGCTGGAAAGAATGAATGGAATACAGTTTTGAAGCTTCCATGTTAAATTTAGTTTTAGGAACAGTGCAGCAAAGGATTATTGGGGGCAAAGAGGTTGAGCCATACTCTATCAAATACCAGGCATCTCTTCAGTACAACAATGGCCACTACTGTGGTGGCACTCTCATTCATGCTCAATGGGTTGTGTCTGCTGCCCATTGTTGGAAACCGTGAGTATTAAACCTGTATCACACCTTGTTAGAGGGAAGAAATTCAGCAGCCAGAACGTGAGTATTATATACAGAACAAGGTTGATTTTCTTGCTGCTTCTCAACTAAGCACAGCGGATCTCAGTTCAGGCCCATAGTCGTCTCAATGACTTTCTTAAGTATTCATTCTAATATGTGTCGCATGGTGGCTTGGGGGACACCACTGTCTCCTTATTGCTCCAGGGCTGTTAGAATGAATTCTAACTCACACCCAGTGTGTGTCTGTCTGAATGGGTGTCCTTAAATAAACTCTTGTCCAGCCATAGAGGGCTGTGTGTGTGTTTTCTGAGACTGGGTCTGGTTCTGCTGAGGCTTTGTACACATGACCAAAATTACTGAATACCTTTACAGCTGGATTTACATTTGTGCACCTGGCAGATGTTTAGATCCAAAGTAGTGTACAGCCCAAAGTGAATAAAGGTATTTTCAGCAATAGAACCAACTGCTTAGATACCAAATAAGGGATTTTTAAAATCTGATATTATTACTATTAATTTATCTCAAATTCTTAAATTAAGTTAAATTGGTTTAGAATGTAGAGGAAACAAACAGCAGTTATTTTTAAATGGTATGTTTAATGCACCAAATAATTGACTTTTTTCCTTTGTAGGAGTCAACTGATCAAAGTGGTTTTAAGTGAGCATAGTCTGACAAAAGAAGAAGGATTTGAGCAAGAATACAATGTTTCTAGAACAATTGTGCATTACAACTACAACTTCAGGACGTTCAACAATGACATAATGCTCCTAAAAGTAAGAAAGATTAATCACAGTTCTGTATGTGGAATCTTTTATTGTCTGTTGGCTTCAGTACATTTCATACGATGAATATGAAATAGTCATTAACAATGACTTCTAATTGTGAAAAGCATGCAATGTAATACGTTTATTGTACTGTTACACCTCCATACCTATGTACTGCGTTCTGTGACCTGGTGGTCGGTCCCCTGTCCTGCAGCTCAGCCGCCCTGCTAACCTCAATGCTAACGTCCAGCCAGTAGCCCTGCCTAATGCCAGCACCCCCCCACTGACTGGAAAGTCCATCTGCACAGTCAGCGGCTGGGGGGTGACTGAGGTCTACAGCTATTTTCTCTCCCCGGAGCTGCGAGCTGTTGACGTGGAGATCATTTCTAACTGCCAGTCCTTCTATTACTGGAGGATAACCGACAACATGATTTGTGCAGGTTCCATGAATGAGCGGAAGGACTCCTGTCAGGTGAGTTCATCCATTCCCTCAGTGGCAAATTAAGTGGGAACAATATTATTTTGAAACCATTTTAATGGCTAAAACATTTTAAAATCAAGATTGAGCATTATTTTCCTAAAACTCATTAGGATATAGTGTATTCTAGATATATCTATTCTAGATATAGTTTATCTAAGTTTATGGTAAATCCAGAATTGTACCTGTTCTATTTCTATAGGGTGATTCAGGAGGCCCTCTTGTTTGCAATGGCAACTTAGAAGGCATCGTCTCGTGGGGTGTCAGCTGTGCCAACCCGTTGTACCCTGGTGTCTACACTAAAGTGAGGAACTATATTTTGTGGATAGAGTATTTTATTAACCTGGATAACAATGTTTGATGAAGTTAATGTTTACTTTGAAATGACAGCTGTACTGATAATTAAAAAAATGTATATATGCCTGAAACAAAAATTAACCTCCAACTCTTGGAGGTGGTATCTGTGGATACCACAGTATCAGGGTGCACATTGCATAGCTTTGACATGATAATCAGGATATAACTACAAGGTGTGGACTGTAGAGCTACTTTTTATTGTGGCTTCCAAATGTACTATTCATGTGTAAATGAAGGATAATAGAGATGTCTGCACATTTAGTTTTATGATGTTGCATTTTGTAAAATGACAGATTCAAAGACATAAACATAAGCATAATGCAGTTTCTAACAAACAAAAATAGATTAAGTACATTTACATGTTTGCATTAGGTTTTATATTACATCTTATGTAATCAGAAAAATAAATAAGTGATATGGGTGTATTTTTAAAACAATCCAGTATGTTGTTTTTGTTGTGTGTTCTACTCCATGTTCTTTATAAAGATTTAAACTGTACTTGAAAAATACTGTAACACTAGCAATCTTGTTTGAAAATATTTCTCCATAAATCAATAAAATGTAATAACTGCCATATTATTATCTTTGTCTTTCATATTATCAGCTGTTAATGCCTGTCATGTTTTTTTCTGCATGAATCAATATTTTCTTTTAAATGCAATGTGTTGATCAGCAGCACATCTGGATAATGAGGACAACTAGAGTTTATTCTGAGTTAACCTTAACTCACATATGGAATTTAAATTGAGGCAGCATTCAGTTGTTGTTTTTTTTGTTTTGTTCTACCCTCTTCTGATTTCTTTTTAAGTCAACTCAAAGGTCCTTTTTCTTTTTTGTTTGTTGTATTTTATATTAATTTTCTTTCCTTTGAGAAAATTTGGTAACATGAGAGATAAGAATAAAATAAAGAAATAAGAATAAAATCTCTAAGTCCACGTACTACAATCTCATACTTGGTCACTTCTGGACCAAGACATGTTCTAGTGTGTCCCTATGCATATTTAAACACTTGTGTGGAAAGACAGGCAGGAGGCAGCAAAGGAAACAAAACTAACTATGCCATTATAGTTTTCTGGAATGGTTTGGTGGTCCTCAAGATTATTTGTAGCAGTAATAATAAAATTAGATTTCCAGGTTCATAAAAATTCTTTTCATGAAAGGTTCATAAAAGGTTTTACAATAAAAGAAAGACCACTGACGCACAGCCTTGCTTCTTTTCATTTACATTCCCAAAACATCCTCAAGACCAACAAAGGTTGTCTTCTACTTTTACACATTCACTTGTGGAAACTTAGTAGTAACAAGACTACAGTATTGTGTACTTTCTCAAGTATTTTATAGTGAGATGCTACAGCATACAGAAAACCAATTTGCTTGATATATATAATAAAAAGATACAAAATGAAAGCAGTACATCCCAGGGTTAATTATAGTAAAAGGTACATGTACTTCATCACACTGTACTGGTGACCACAAATGTGTCTGATGTAATTGAATTCAATTAACATCTTGATACATTATAAAGTGTAGCACTAAAATTAAGCACAAAATATAACCAATAAATGAAACATTCTTTTTCATTTTTCATTCTATCATTCATTTTACTTTTGCACTTTTAAAAATGCAAGAATATTATTGCTTGGCCTGTAGGCCCCCGTCTATGTGGTATTTAGGCAAAAGACTGATATTACATAAAAGATTGGAAGCCTGGTATTAACATTTTCCCTCATATGTTTTTAGAACTTTAACTTTTGGGTGGTGTAAATGAATTGGTAAGTAAAATCAAACATAGGATTTAAACGACTTTTGTCGCATATTCACAGGTTTTGCTACAAGAAACATGAGCCCTGATCACTATGAACATAGATGTATAATTTTGTACACTGTATAATTTAATATTTGATTAACGTTGTTGTCTAAAACGTCAACTTTGCTTCTGAGACACATTCTCAGACGGTTCTACTAAATATAAAGACAAAAATACAGAAAAGAGTCATCTGACTTTTGATTTGACTTCTCCCGGAGGTATATTTCGGAGCTCGGCTACCGCACGGAGGAGTATTTGTGTAACACGCGCACACCGGGTCGTTCACGTGTTGATTGCTACTTCCGGTTGTTAGAGTTACTAAGTGTGAGAGTGTAAAACCGGCCAAACGTTTATTTATTTTTTGTAGATTCGGTGTCGGATCAATCTAATAAGTCATGGAATTGTTTGTCGACGAATTTGGGGACATGGAGCCGCAGCAGCTCGCCGCTCCTATCAGTACGGTTGAGGTGAGAGTTAGGGATGCAGTGTGTGAGGTACACAGGCTTTGCACGACTGTACCTTTTTGAAGACAGAAACTCCTTTTTCATATTTTTCGCTCCTGTCGGAGCTCTATGATCACTATAGGTTAGCGGCAGAAAATACTATAATTTTCTCTGCATTTTAACATTAGCATAGACGGAGTAAAAGAGGCTGCTGCTGCCTCAGACTTTAATTTAGCTAGTTTGTTTTTGAATACACTTTATGACGTTATGTTTTGCATTATTGTTTTTTCATTTATAGTGTTGCATGTTACAACTTTAACAAATTTATTTGCTCCAGATTTAGTGACTGCTCTGTTTTCTTATCCTTACCTCTCATCTTACAGGAAAAGTGGAAACTTCTGCCTGCCTTTTTGAAGGTATATTAGATTTTTGTTGTCTAATTACTCACACAATGATATTTCATGCCTGATTTCAGTCATAATTTATTATTGCAGCTTTATTTTAAAGAATTGAGCTTTTATTTTAATATAGGTTTGGTATGTAAATCAAGGTTGACTCGAACTAAAATATTTCTGTAGGTTGTACAGAAAGGTTGCTGTTTGTTACATTTATATGAAAAACATTGTGGGTGTGAGCCAGAGATATGTTTGATTCTGGACTCTGTTGCTCGAAAGTATTCGGGAAGCTGGGATCCTGACACGTTGCTCTACTTAAACATCCCAGCAAGTTCAGCCTTTTCACACTGCTAGTCGGTGGCTAAGTGTTGTACAGCGATGTCGAGTTGCTTTACTGTGTTGAACTAGAATGAGAAGCAAAAAGCTCCAAATGTTCCAATGTAAATATGTTAAATTCTTAAGTATAATAAATTCTTTGTAGGTCAAAGGCTTGGTGAAGCAACACATTGATTCTTTCAATTACTTCATTAATGTAGAGGTAAGGTTATTCTTTTATACATTTATTTAAGCCTTAATATTTTTGAATACGGTGCTAGATACTTTATACATTGACTTAATTGCTTTATTAGTTAAAACTTAAATATCACTTTAATCTTTGAACTGTTAAATCAGTGTTCTTGTGTTGAATGTTACAGATTAAAAAGATAATGAAAGCAAATGAGAAGATCACAAGTGACGCTGATCCAATGTGGTATTTAAAGTAAGTTCACAGTATATTTCACAGATCAGTTTATCTCATGTATGCAGTAAAAATGTAAGGGTTTAATACTGTTGCTTTCAGCCACAGTTTATGCAAACTGTTGTTTGCTGGGTGCTTTTCCATCCAGCCTGTTACAAACCGCATATAGAGCTGTAGTATGTATGGCTTTGAAAATAAAGGGGTTACATTATGCACTTTTGCTCTTCACACAGTATTAATTATTATTAGATTTAATAAACTATTTCTTCCTGAAATTGATACATTTTTAAACAGGTAGTGTTTACTATTCAAGTAAATGAATACATAATCATTATATTTTGGAATGAATTTTAAAGACACAAGTGTTAGGGCTAAAATATTTTCTATCAGTTACTGGCCTCTGAAAATTAATTTAAATATTTTAAGAAGTGTTAATGTGAATCTTTGTGTGCAGATACCTCAATATCTATGTAGGCATGCCTGATGTTGAAGAGAGCTTCAACGTGACCAGACCAGTGTGTCCACATGAGGTGACTATAGCTCTGGGTGTTGTTTTGTGGGAGAGTGACATGCCCTCAGTATCACACTTAGTGATTTTAATTCAGGGAGTAGTTATTTATTAAATTTCCGCTAGGTGGCGCAGCAACAATACAGTAAAGCATCTTATTTCTACATTGATTGTTGAAGGACACAATGAATTGCATTCTTTTGCATTTTGTGTGTCATGATGCAAGTTCACATTGGTTTTCATTTATAATATATGCTGCTCTTGCTATCCCAAGTGTCGTCTAAGAGACATGACCTACTCTGCACCGATCACAGTGGACATTGAGTACACAAGAGGCAGCCAGCGAATCATTCGCAATGCATTGCCCATTGGAAGGTAACCTTCTGCTTTTATATCATTTGTAAAATGTACAGTTTCAGAATGCATTTTGTTCTCCCATTTTCTTCTCATGTAACAATAACTTGTATTGTAGGGATTTTGAAAATGACTTGCGATGCTGTCATTTAATGTTAACGTTTTGTAACAAGATTCTCAATCATCTTTGCTGTGAAATCACACTTCTGATATAATTTAGATATAATATGATTTTATACTTGTTCGTGTAGACTGTTCCTTGTTTTGCACTGCAGTTATGTTGCCTGTGTTCAGTCACTCAGTGCTGTGTCTGCACATCAGTCCCCATTCTAAACAAGCATCTCTTTTACCCAGGATGCCCATCATGTTGCGTAGTTCCAACTGCGTTCTTACAGGGAAGACACCTGTGGAATTCTCAAAGCTGAATGAATGTCCACTGGACCCAGGTATGGCATCTGACAACATTGTGAGTTTTCACAGTTGCTGTATGGCCTTGGTTTCTGTGGAGAGTCTCTCAGGTCAGAGTTCTTTTGTGCTGACCCATCGGCTATAGTACGAAACTCTTCACTGGTCTTTACGTATGTTGTTTTTCATTAAAATTTATGATGCTGAGAAATTTGCTCAAGAATCGAAATGATAGTAAGTATGTTTTCTGTTAACAGGAGGCTATTTCATTGTCAAGGGCCAAGAGAAAGTAATTCTAATCCAGGAGCAACTGTCAAAGAATCGTATCATTGTAGAGCAGGACCGAAAGGGTGCTGTCGGGGCATCTGTGACCAGGTATAATTGCTGATTTTAGCCAGATCAAATTTACTGAAAATTTTACCAAACTGTAACTTGCGTAAACATCCACAGTTAAGCCAGAAACACCCAGCCCCTGCAGTTAAAGCAGGTAGCCCCACAAATGCTAAAACTTTTTAACTCACCTGTAGAGCTTGTTGGTACCTATGGACTTTGTGTCAGCAAAGTCACTGGGCTATATTTTACTGTACACTGGTAGTGTAGTGGCTAAGAACACCACTTGTAACACCAAGGTTACCAGTGAAATTGCCCCTTGAAGCCTTGCTAGAGTAACCTTAAGCATGACTAATTACGTTCCTTCCTTTAGTTGATGCTTTTCTCCAAAGTGATTTACAATATGAAGCCAAGTAACATTCATGCAACAGAGTATTTTTGTGTGAGCAACTGAGGGTAAATACCTTGCTGAAGGGTACTGCAGCAGACAGTGAATGAAACTGAAGGTGACTGAATAGAAAAAAGCAGTAATTTAATCTGGACCCTCTTTATGCACTTACAGGTATTAGTGTGCTAGTGCAGCAGGATTAAATTTACTATAGTTTTCTCTCTGTTCCACTTATTTAACAAAGCATCAAACTAATCTTGTAATTACTTTTTCCTCCAGCTCCACACACGAGAAGAAAAGCAGAACAAACATTATTGTCAAACAAGGCAGGTTCTATCTGCGGCACAACACCCTGTCTGAGGATGCTCCCATTGCCATCATTTTTAAGGTGAGACATTTGGGAGAAAAAATATGCCAGTGGTGTAATCCCTGAAGGGAAGTCAGCAGTAGAGACTAGGTAGTAAAGCTGACTTGGGTTTCTCATCCAACTGCAATTCATGCCTCGGGTATTCAGTCTTTGCAACAGTACTCCCATTGCTAGGCTGAAAGTTACATTACACCAACCTGTTCTTAATGATCAGGCTATTCGGTTCCCTGAGATTTTGATTACCCCCCCCCCAGTGAAGGTTGAGAATTTAAACAGGAAGGCTCATTTTGCCCAAGCCTCAGTATTGGATTTGTTTTCCCTAGGGTTGCACACTTTAGACATGCTGTTCTGCTACTGTGTGAAAGCCTCAATCCTTTCCCTCAATTCCTGCAGGCGATGGGCGTGGAAAGCGACCAGGAGATTGTGCAGATGATTGGCACCGAGGAGAATGTCATGGCTGCCTTTGCAACAAGTCTGGAGGAATGCCAGAAGGCTCAGATCTTCACTCAAACACAGGTATAGCCATTGTCACAGTTTCCACCGTGCCATTAGTGGCACATCGGTTTTCACTCCAGCACTTTGCAGCTCTGCAGTATTACAGGCGGCTCTGTTACATAATGTACACCTACTAAGATTTTTGGCCTGGAGATCTGAAAATGTGTTGCTCCATAACTTGGCTTCAGAAACTAGGTTGTCACCACGACACTGTCAAGCCCAGAGGGGCATGAAATCCAGCTGCAGTGTTGAGTCATCGAGTGATTATACCCAGAAATTCACTGTTGTAAGATGTCTCTATCACGCAGTAATTTATATTTTTACATGTAGGATAGAAAATAAGTCTGCTTGCAACGTGGCTTCAAATGTTCTTCACAGCACTGATAACTTTTTTTGAAGTTTTATATGCAGTTGCCCTAAAGTGTTTGACAGATGAGACAAAGAAAAATGGTAGTAAAGTTAAATTGAAAATGTATGCTAAAAAAGCTTCTAAAAATCTTATCTTTAAGTGAAATTGACTAGAAATGGGGGGAACTATGAAAAATTGCAGACAAATGCCCAACTATTGTCTTAAAATTAAAAAGTTAAATGAATGGGACAGTTTTTCTCTTCTAAAATCACAAAAAATGGAAAAACAATTCTTGTCAGCTCCCTAACACTTTTGTCCTTAATGCACAAAATTAGTATTTTTAATGCATTTATCAATCTCAATTATTGCAGGAGTTGAGTAAAGATTTAAAGATCTTTTTTAATGCATGTTATTCGGCTTATTTTGACAGGTCAGTGTTTTGAACAAAGTAACTGTACTGCAAATCCAAACATGTTGATATAGACATTAGCTGCTGTTTGTCATTTAAATGTTTTCTTCAACATACTCTGTGATATAACGCTAATTATTGTGACACTGCTTTGTCAGCTTCCATTACTTGTTGTCAGGCAAATTTTCTAGCAAGAACAAGTTATCATATCCAAGAATCTTTCCTTTTCTGTAGTTATTATTTGCCAGCACCCCTTCTCATGCCTGTTACCACTGGGTGCAGTTTATTCCTGTTGCTTGCTCATTTCTCATAGATACTGCCTTTTTTTGTTTTTTTTTTTTGAAAGGCCCTGAGATACATTGGAAATAAGGTACGACGTCAGCGGATGTGGGGAGGGCCAAAGAAAACGAAGATGGAAGAAGCCAGGGAACTGCTGGCATCGACCATCCTCACACATGTTCCTGTATGCACATTTACTACCTCTCAGTTCATAACATTACACACCACTCTCTGCTTTGCTATTTGGTCCACAGTACTTAAAAAAGTGTAGCTCTTTTAAAATTATTTGTACATATGTATTTTTTTTTTACATTTACACCCCAGTAGCAAAAGTACTAATCTGTAGGTTGTTGGTGACTTATATGGTCTCTATCAAAAGTGGCACACAGTGATTACTTTGTGGTATTATGCTGATACCTTTGGCTGAGGTGACAGTGCTGCATTCACTACAGTGTATTGCAGTTTAGAGTCACCAATTCACCTGAAACACCTGTCTACCAGGAAAGATGCAAACTCCACACAGATTGAATAGTTGTGGAACATACATCCAACCATACCACCTAGGCACTGGTAAACCCCTAGAAATGGTTTTTTGTCCCCCCCCCCCCA